>OY720049.1:10648062-10837029 GCA_963082485.1 Eudonia mercurella | reverse complement strand
GGGGTATATCATTTCTCACTTCTCATTTCCATTATCATTCATCATCATCATTTCCATTATCATTCATCATCATCTTTAGGATTATAATACTAATGAAATTAAGAAACTAATGACATGGCAGCATGGTCTATGACCTTAGCCGGTTCCTCAGAGAACAAAAAAAAAAAAACCTGTGACAGTGACAGTTTCATTCACGTGTGTGGTGTGCGTTCGTTTGGCGATATGTGTAATTTCTTTAAAAACACGATATAGTAATTAAATCTTAACAAAATGACGCTCACAGAACACAAGCAAGTTGATTTATTTGTGGCTACCAAAATAGGATCTTTCAAACGTAAGTTATCCACTTTGAATGTATTGATAACTCAAACGCACGAAAATAGTGTTGATTTAAAACATTTTAAAAGCAAATTTCTTGATATTTTGGTGACGCAAATACGAAAATTATTCATTGTTTTAATATTTACACTTTATAATAACTCTAATCACTCATTTAACAATATAATTTCATAATTTTGGTTAACAATCACTATAGCACACACTTTTTCTGTATATTGACATACATTACGTTTTATATCGATATCGGTGCTTTAATCTCTTATTATACGATTTTCAGACATAAAATACCACACAGACCCATTAAAGAATAATAAGAAATGTATAGAGAACTTGGTTGACATCAAGACGCTGCAGAAAGAGGACAGTGTCACTTGCATGGTGTGGGGAAACCCGCAGCAGACAGAAATCTTGTTAGCTAAGAAAAATCAACAGGTAAATGATTAAACACCTTTGTATATATGTCTTGTGTAACACATGTTTTTGTATATTCAGATGCCGGCACATCAACCTATCCAAAACAAGAAAAAATCAACTAACCTCAGGGAGCTTAAGTGGGAATCGAACCCACAACCTTCGGATAACCAGTCTAATGCTCTGACCGCTGAGCTACTAAGGCCCTGAACTATTCAAAACAGTCAATTTCTTCAATTAATGTTCAACCATTTGCCATATACGTAAAGTTTACAAGTCTTTTGAGGAAATTTGAGATAGTGTTAGTCTTAGATGTGCTAGCGTGTGTTCAATGAAGGATTAATAAACATGGAAGATGTTTTTGTAGGTAGTAGGTTCCTCATGTTAATATTTCTGCTGGCAATCAAATTAGCGCACTGTTATATTTGTTTTTATATTAAAATAGTTATAGGACAACCAAACTTGTGACCACAGGCCCTAAAAAGCGTTTGGGTTGGGACATCAGGATAAAATAATATGTTAAACGAGCATATTTATTAATGAACGATATGAATGATATATATTAATATGTGAAGCAAAAATTTTGTACCCGTTTTTTAAGAAAATTGTGTGGACAGAGGAGTATGAAATTTCGCACACTTATAGTTATGACATTGACATTACTTATAAATAAATAATAATTAAATAAATTTTATTCAGAACTTTTACAGAATACAATACAGTTTATTTAGAGAAGATTCTGATAGAATGCTAATTTTTTTTAAAATTATGTATAAAAAATACATTAAATCAACAAAAACAACATTACACACACTACCATGTATTTGACACACACATATTGTTTGTCTTTAACGCGGCCGACATCTGTCAATGGCAATCCAAACTCACATTCTATCTTTTTTAATTTTTCATTGCTAAGAATACAATCCGTGCAGCTTTAATAAAATTACGGTCGAATTTCGACCACTGGATGACCACTAGACAAAATAAATGACCTGTACTCAAATTACCCATAATCAATCAATCAATTATGATTAATATATTTTTTATAATTTAAGTCCTTTTTTACTAAAGCTATTACTAAATAATTAAGAGATTAGATATTTATTTATAAATTCTTTAATTTCAAGAAAAGTCCAATATTCTATCATTGAAATTATTATGTATATAAAACGCAGTTTGATTCGTAATTGTTTATTACTTAATTAACAACATGTGTATTGATGCTATGTAGCATGAAAGATGAGAATGACAACTGACACATATTATTGTACTACCTCTACTTCATTCGCCTTTTTATCAAGAAGGCAAATAAGTACCCACAATCATGTAAATAATAATTGTAGCAATATCTGTGCTATATATGACAGAAATCTGTGCATACTTTTTTAAAAAAATAAGTAAAAGAGAACTTCTTTTTAAAACTGGTTAAAAAAACAAATCTCCCAACAGATCCAAGCCTACGATACTCTCCAAGGCTTCACTAAGACTTACACGGCAGATTTCGGGACAGGCCATGTGGTGGGGCTAGGCAGGTACAAGAGGAAGCTGATAGCAGCCTTGTCCAGTGGCGTGGTTAAGATCTGGAGCAAAAAGCATGAGGAAGTAATGGAAGTCGGCAAACTGGACCAGATGAGGTTGTGCGCTGACGATGGAACTCTTTTCGCAACAGGTGATGACAGTTTAAAATATATAATTAGTATTAAGAATTAAATAATTGTACTTTTTTATTCATAGTGTCGTCTATCGTCGTATGCTGTATATCCTGTACTATCGTAAAGTACCGTTACGGAGCGGAACCAAATTGGAGCGATATTTTGAACCTAAATAAACCGGTTTATTTCTAGCGATCGCTGGCTGTGACTTGTTAACAAGTTGTTGTAGCTTGTTAGACGAAATACCCGCGCGGCGCACACTAGTGTTGCGTCGCGAGCGCTATCTCATTTTGATAGTTGCGCGCATCCTATCAATATGGGTCGAAAACGTAAATCAAGTTTTTATCATTTTAAATTTTAACCGGTTTATTAAAAAAACCCATTTTTTGTAAACTGGTTCAAAAACCGGTTCAATGGAACGTAACCTTTTTAATAAAGTTCCATGCATAATTTCGTGAAAACCGGTTCAAAAAATTAACCGCTTTCCAAGCCCTGCCATCAAGCAACAGAAAGTTGCCTACTTGGGCCATGTTCTGCATAACGAGATATACCAACTCTTACGTACTATTATGATAAAAAGGAAGGTTGGAAGAAGGAAAATGTCATGGCTTCGTAACATGAGACAATGGACTGGTATCAAAACCGTGGAACAATTATTCGGACTTGCTCTGGATAAGATACAATTTCGTCAATTGACTGCTGACCTTCAGTAATAGAGAGGCACCATAAAAAGAATAATCATAGTGTCGTTTTGGTGACCGATGGCAAAGCATCTGAGCTGCTTATAACTGTTACTATGCTAGTTTACAGGGCAGGGCTTGACCTTAAAAGACCTTGTATTTTTACTTTTTATTAGTGAAACAATCAATTTTTGTTGTATTAATAAGAATCAGCAACAAACTGAGAGATAGTAGTTCTTTTACAGCTTCGAACATTCGAAAATGCCCTCGAGCATAGAATCCAAAGACATTTAACTACTTACTATAGACAGGACATAGAGATCGACACACTGTAATCCACTACTTATTACCAAGTGGTAACAAGTCGCTCAGTTTGATGTGATACGACCTCTAATGCAGTCGTGTTTGTGCGCGAATAGATTTGACAATATCTACAGAAAATATGCCTAATTGCGTGTTGCGATATCTATCCTAAATCCCGATATGGTAAAACGGCTGAACGTGATTACAGTTTATTTTCGTTAGTATTTTGTATATTTACCCAATAATCAGCCTATATAATAATTTCCAATAAAGTATTCTAGAACATTTGCCTATACCCTATACCGCCCTCTGGTGGTAAGAAGCATAAGCACTACTTTTAGATGATTTAGTGATGTTCAAGCGATGTCGTTTTATTTATCGATTAATGTTATATATAATATTTTTATATCGTAAGTTTAATATAAGTAGTAATATTCTGATACAATGATCATTGCGTTGGAGGACTGTTATGCACTGGAACAGTAAAACTAAGTGATACCTCAGCGGTCCCCCGACGCGATGATCATTGAATCAGAATATTACTACTTATATTAAACTTAATGTCTGACACCCCGCAGGTTCACATGTGAACCTATAACAATTGGTTTTCAATTGTGTCTGGTTTTACGGTACCTGACAGATTAAAGGGCCAATACGGATTTTAAATTTTCATTTTTCATTTTTTTCACCGGAATTTTCATTTTCTACCTTGATTGCCGCTTGCTTATTGTTATATATTAGGTCCTTACTTATGAAATTGACGTTTTGTAGAATAGAATAGAATAGAATAGAATACTTTTATTTGCTTAATACCATGTACATAGATTGTGGATAATAAATCAATTAAATAGAATCAATAGTATTATACCTTATAAATGTAGGCATGCAAATATTTTATAAAATTAGTATTAACAATAATCCTAAATATAAAAATAAATTGTATGAGTTTTGTTTTAAATGTATTTTTTATACTTAAGTTTTTTAAATTTTCTTAGCATTTATTGATGTTAACTTTCTAAAAATTAAAGGCCAGCATGTTTGTTTCACTAGCTAAATATAGCAGACTATAAGTAGAAAAAACAAGTACCTTCAAAGGTACAATGAAACAAAAGGTCAATTCCGCTAAGTACAAATAAAAAAAGAGTCAATTTAAAAAAAAAATTAGGCCATAAAGATACAAGATTAACCTTTTGAACGCCAGAGCGCAAACGCATTGGCGCCCCTTCCACGCCAAGCCACAAATTCAGAGCAAATACTCACAAATAAAATAGGAATGCCAACGATCTTATCGATAATTTGTCAATAACCAATTTAATAATTGCTATTCGTCACATATTTTTGAAATAAAATATTACTCGTTATATCAATCTTTATTTGACACTATTTCGTATCATTTAACAGCAGTTACAAAATTCTAAACAAAGTAAAAGTAGACATTAGAACTGCAAACGAATAAATCAGATAATAATAAGGTACATCACTAATCTCGTTCGTGAAGTCATCCGCTGTCGGGAAGACCCGACTATGGCGTGGTTGGCACGACCTTTGACAACTTTCTCGCGTGTGAGGTAGGGATGTGACATTTCAAGTAAACTAAAAATTATAAACAATAAGGTAAAGAAAAGGTTGTCTATTAGAGTACTAATTATTAAGAGGCCTATTACATCTCGACTGTGATTTTTGCGTAAAATGCCCAGTTTCGTATTTTGTAGTAATTTTCCAGTTGTATTTATCGTTTTTATCGAATAATAAATTCATCCTTAGTATTACAAATTTCCACTCTGCGAGAAAAAGCTGAGTTCGGACGGCCGGCGCATCGCATTTTATAGTAATTTTGCAGTTGTATTTATCGTTTTTATCGAAATAGGATTATAAACTCATTATTAAATGTTTATTCCTCATGAAGTAACAATTATTCTGGTATAAATTTTGCTCAATAATATTATCGTAGATAGGAGAAATTCACATCAATCTTAAAGCGATTTTAGAAGTTTTGTAAAATCTAAAAATGTAAAAATGTAAAATGTAAAATCAATGATATCTAAAAATTCCGAGGCCGCTACGAACTATTCGACTATATAAGAGATAAGTATAACATTCTATTTTTTTTATTTCATTTGTTTAGAACAGTAGTTCAATCTAGGAGCTCAAATAAGTGCCTTCGCGCATTTTATGAAAATCTTTCTCTACTATTTTGGTTTTCATTAAAAAGGTAAGCAAAATTTACAAAAAGCGAGGCCGCTACGAACTATTATATGCCAATAGCTATTCTGCACTATTCAATAAATTTACCTAACTTACCCTTCACTAGCTGTCGTATCTTGCCGACTGTGGCGTGAGGAGAACACCTTTTTTAAGGATTTCGATTAGCAATATTTAATGATAATTTTTGCTAGTGAAATGTAACTAATGGATATATCTTCGTGCCATTTTACAATATATCATTACTGTACTTTTAAATAATAGGAAAAAGAAACACAAAAAAGTTAATTTAGTATATTTATTTTGTATTTTAAAAATTTCGTTTTCTCGTCGGCTATACACGACGGTGGCGTGTTGGGCACTTTTTCATTTGTCGTCCAGTGCCGACCGTGGCGTTCAAAAGGTTAAAAATAATTGTTATTACTAAAGCCTTAATAATAAGTCTTAATTAAATGTATATACAAATATTTACAAATGGTATTAAATTTTGGAAGTAATACACTTGTTAATGTGTGAGAAAAAAATCGTCAATTTCATAGGTAAAGACCTAATATATTTTATACCGATTTTGGTTAACCTTTATAAAAGTTATCGAAACGCCGAAATCATAACGGAACATCCCTACTGGTGTACTAGCGACACCTACCGTGTGGTAGAAACTTATTCTAATTGATTTAAATACGCTGTTTTGCTTCTCAACGTTAGATGGCGTTACTAGCGCCCCTGCTCAAACTTTTTGTATGAAAAAGTCTCTAATAGCCGCTCTATTACCTATTGAATCTCTTTGATAGAATCATAAAGAACACTTTAATCAAAAGTCCATTTACGCCGTAAGGGCCATATGCAACCATACTATACATATATTATTAACTAGCATTTTGCCCGCGTCTTTGACTACGTCGATTTCGATTTTTTTACAAAAATCATTTTAATAATGACGGAGAAATCGCTGGACATACATAAAAAAAAATATATACGCGTCGAACAAAGAACCTCTTCCTTTTTTGAAGTCGGTTAATTTATTGGTTGAGTTATTTATTTATTTATAGAAATAGGTACACTCGCAGAACACACATTAAACATTATGAATATGATACAATAAATATTTGGTTAAATTCTGATATGTGCTCCATTATGATGAGTGACACATCATTCTTGATTTTACTTTGATATTAAGTTATGTAAGTTTATAATAATTAACAAATTATGTACAATTTTTGTAAATAAGTCCAAAAAGCTAAAAAAGAAGACTAAGATGCCACGGCATGCAATTGTCTTGTTGTAAAAATTAAAATGGTTTATATTAGGTATATGTCGTGTCGCATAGCGGCGAAAGAATACACCACCCCTTCTCTTTTTTTTGGGTATCGTAAAAAAAAGGCCTGTCAAAGTGATAGGTAGATAGGGCAGGCTTCACTACAACTTGATTCGATACTTATAGTATCGATACATCACAGTAATTGGTTATTTTAACTCAATAAAAATACGGTAGATGCTTGAATTGCATTAAAGCGGCTTCTACAGACATCAATCACCATTCATATGGTGAGAACAAGAAACTTACTGTTTCGAGGGTGGAATCGACTTTCGATTGATCAATAACGTTCAATTGAATATTAAAGTCGATAAAAAATAATTGTATTCACATCCCGATTTTCAACATGGCTGATGGATTAAGAAAAAACACATCTTTGATATTCTTTTAAAAAACTCCATTTAACGCCGGCTTTCAAGGGAATATTTGTAAAAACGTGCGAAAAACAATAAATTCGTTTGGTGTAAATAACATTAATGGGCGCTTTCAAAAAGTCAGACAATTTTTTGCCATTGTTCTTTGTATTAATAAAACTATATATTTCATGGCTTACTGTGAATTCATTCCATGTAACGAGGTACCTAACTGTAACAATAGACAATTGGAGCTAGTGTTGAGTGCTAGCGTAGATGTGTCGGTGGGTAAGGCGGACAAGGTCCTGCAGCCCGTGAACGCGTACCACCCCCCGCTTGAGGTGCCGGTCGAGCGCCCCTCGCGTCCGTCGTGCCCGACTCCCGTGCTGGATAGGTACCTACCGACTCATCGGTGCCTCCAATATCGCCACATTGTCAAGTACCGATTACTCGTAAGTTTTGGAATTTCAATAAAGCTGACTTTCATCAAATTTATAGTTTATTATCTGATATGGATTGTAGTGACATGTATTATTTACATGACCTGGATGAAGTTTTAATTTTTTTTATGATAAGATATATTACATTTTGGACAAATATATTCCTTTAAAAAGAAATAATACAAATAATAGTAGATATCGCACCCTAAAAATGTAAGTGACTCAATCCAAAATGACAGATTTTTTGATAATGAGCAAAATGTATCTGCACTCAATAACTTATTTTGGTTAACATTATATAACTTTTATAATAGTAACTTTATATTCAAAACTTTTAATGAAACACATTATCTATACTATTAACTTTGGAAATTCATCGAATTTAACAAATATATATTTAATTAAGTATTTAAAATTAGTGCTTGAAAAAAACCAAAATTAGGTCACTTTTGTACTAAACAAATAAATATAAAAAATACTTGTTATGACTTAGGTCTTCTAGATTCTCACCATCAAAATTATTCTCTAGCCTCATTGATTATAACACCACTTTCATTCTACTCATAACTCATACTTTAACTTAAAGGAAAAATTTTGTGAATATTTTTATTGTATGACTAGGAACACTTCCAACAGTCCTAAAGTTATTGGTAAACATAATATGATATCATTTTCTTATAAAAAAACATAGTAAACTATCACAAAAAATATAAATTTGTTACAAAAATAAGACAATACCTATTATTTTTAAATAACTTTGGAAGTTTTAAACCTTAATCTATATTATTTAGTCTTACAGTTTTAATCAGTCTCAAGTTGAGATCAAAAAATAAATGCAAATGCAAACCCAAAAAAAATACTCTTAAAGTTATATAAAAAACCAAATAAGATAAATTTCTTTGCAATTAAATATTCATTTCTTATAATAATCAACAAGAACTGAATTACATTAAGTAATTACCCATAATTTTATTTTGAGCTACTTTGCCAACTGCAAGTGCGTTCAGTGGTGCCCCTATGGAACCTGCAATTGCAATCGGCAAAGTGGCTTTAGTTGCAAGTACATACTTTTATTACAAAGAATTGTAAAAAGTGGCATAATTACTAGGAATAAAAATTTCATCTACACCTAACATTTTCTTTCTTTTATTTCTCATATTTATGGTTTTAAATTCAGGCTGTAATAAATAATATAAATAAAATAATAAGTAACGGAAAATACCTACTAGAGACGACAATTTAATTTTCCAATACAAAATGATTTGTTTGTTTTGTTGTCATGGAAACGTCAATATGTATATTAAAAAAAATTTATTTCGCTGATAAGCTCAAAAATGTTTAGGAGAGAGTTTGCTGTTATCTGTAAACGGCTTTCACAGCGTCACCGGACTTTTTTGAGGACGGCGAGAAACTTAAAAGGTTCCTCAAGCCACCATTGATCACAATCAAAACAACGTCAGAAGGTTTCTAGAGGGAATGGTTTCACGCTAGTGTATGCGTGCTCCCGCACTCTACTAGATTCTCAGAGTAGTTTGGATAGGATTGGGATGGCCTTTACAGGGTTACAATAGTGGTGTACTTACGTTATAAGCAAATGTGTGTCTAAATCAGAGTTTATACCCTAACTATCCTAACTAATAGTAACCTAACGTAATATGCGAAAGTGAGTTTGTTTGTTTGTTATTTGTTACGCTTTCACACGTATACTATATAACCGATAATCATGATTTTTTTTACATAATCACACAAATATTATAAATTCGAAAGTTTGTGTGTATGTGTGTATATTTGTTGCTTCTTCACGCTGCAACGGATGGATGGATTTGGATGAAATTCGGCATACAGATAGCTTATAACTGGATTAACACATAGGATAGTTTTCATCCCGATATTCCCACGGGAATGAATGGAAACTGTCAAAGCGGTACGAAGTCCGCCGGGTCCACTAGTACTTTTATAAAAATTAATCTCTTCTAAAACTTAGCTCTTTGTTTATATATTGAAAGGTGGTGAAGAAAACGACCTCAAAGTATGGCGCATAGGGGAGGTGGAACCCACCTTCAGCGCCAAGAACCTCGCCCACGACTGGCTGCAGCTGCGGCGCCCCGTGTGGGTGGCGGACGCGGCCTTCCTAAGGGGGGAGGGCGGGAGGCTAGTCGCTGCGTGCTCTCGGCATGGATATGTTAGGTAAGTGATAGAGTAATTTTATTTATTGATTTATACTATAAAATACACTAATACCATTAATATACATACCTATAATAGTAATATCCAATCCATTTAAATCATTACAGGTTTTAACCTAATGCGATAGTGAAGGACTTAAAATAGAAATATTGACTATCTACATATTTTTGTCTCTGATTAAATATTTGGCTGTCATCTCACCTGATGTCATGTGATGATAAGGCCGAAGTGGAAGCGCACGTCACCCGGGATCCGCAACTAGTGAGGCACTGGCTATTTTATCTCTAGCTTGCAACACAACAATGCTACAAATATTGATGTTATGGCGACATATTCAGATAAGATGGTGGTAGCTAGCCAGGCGGACAAACAAGCCCTACCACCAACCAAACCGAGTACACAAACATGTACCCCTGCTGGGAATCGAACCCGGGACCCAGGTCTTAACCACTTGACTAGTTGGGTAGATAAATAAATAAAAAATTTCCACACTCCCACCAATTAGCTAGCCCCAAGAAAAACTTCCTTAAGAAACTCAATAAATGGTTAACTAGACAACGGATAAACATACTTAATATACTAAATACATAGTTATTATACATAGGAAACACCCAGACCCAAAACAATATAGAAAAACAGATGTTTCTTAATTGATCCGACCGGGGATCGAACCCGGGACCTCAGAGATGGACCTCAGGTGTGTCCTCAACTACTGAGGCACTGGCCATCCATCAATACAACAACGCTACTAACATTGGATGTTGTGGCGACATATTTATAGTGACCCCCTGTGTGGTGCCGGGGATAAAGAATTGCACCACCCCATATCTTCCCGAGGGTGTCGTAAAAGCCGACTAAGGGATCATTCCGGAGGATGGGCAGCAGCATCTCTCTGAGGTTACTCTTAATCAACTGCGATCGCCAATCCGCCTGCCAAGCGTGGCGATTACGGCAAATACCCCTCATGGAGATCCGTGGGGGAGGCCTTTGTCCAGCAGTGGACTTCTTTTGGCTGAGATGATGATGATGATGATTTATAGTGATTGAAGTAACGAAATAAAACCCGAATGATTATGATAATGTATTGGTTTAAAATCCAATTTGAACCATTGTTTTGATCACCAATCCGTGTAAAGACCGCATAAGTAGTACCTTAACTTTTGCAAATGTTACCTCCAGGTTATACGACACGCGTGCGCAAAGAAGGCCCGTCGTTAACGTCGAGTTTACCATGGCAGCCACTTGTATTACCCCAAGCTTCGACGAAAGGTATGAAAGTTATATTTAACCGGGTTTTTCCGGTTCCAAAAAACCGGGAAGACCCGGTTTTATGAAACAGGTCCGTCCGCATCTATACTAATATTATAAAGAGAAAAGCTTTGTATTTTTGTATATATGTATGTTTGCAACGAATAAACTCAAAAACTACTGGACCGATTAAAAAAAATATTTCACCATTAGAACGCTACATTAGCGCTGAGTAACATAGGCTATATACAGGGTGGAAATAAAAGACCGTGGTTGGAAGAAAAGTACCCTTAATATTGATGATGGCAAATTTTGCTGAAAGAAAACATTCCTTTATTTTCATAAATAATTAAAACTGCATTTCAAGATTTTTTGATAATCTGTTTGAGCCGGGACTCAAACATACGTAAAATATGGGTAAAAATAATATTTTAAAAATTTAAATTACAGAAGGCTTTTCCCATCAACCAGGTGTTTAATTTAATTTTAAACATTTTGGAGTTCAATCCTTCTAGTTCTAAGGGTTGAAAACTTTTATTCCTGTAACATATGCATTTTGTAATACATATTGTTATTGATCTATGGTATACAGAAGTTATGTCTATATCTGCTACGAAGATATGGACGATCAGAAATTATATTATGTTAACAAATGTCATTTTATAAGTTTGACTAGCTGACCCGGCCGACTTCGTACCACTTGACAGTTTCTATGACAACAAAACAAACAAATCGTAGAACATTTTGTATTGGAAAATTAAATTGTAAAAAAAAATGTTTGGGATGGACTACCTATTGAATAATAAATTTTATAATAGGCTTTATGTTAAACTGCCTTTGCTTTTGTATAAAAAAAAAGGTAACGTAAGTTACGTTTTTCTGCCAGTAGAGGCGCTGTTCTTTTTTACTAAAAATCTTACGCGTGCTTTTGCGATCCAATAAAAAAAGAAAGAAATCTTACTCAGTTTTAATTATTTGAGAACCTGGAGCCCTTTACCACACTTATCACAATCAATCTTTATAGGGATATAAAAAATAAGATTACGACCGATTGTCAAACCTACCGAATATACATATAAAATTTTATAAAAATCGATCGAGCCCTTTCGGAGGAGTATGGCAACTAACATATGATGTGACACAAGAATTTTATATATAAGGTCACTTTTTATCAACTGCAAATATTTTGACAAAACATCTAATTCTATCAGAGTAATAAGGCCCTAGCATTTAAAAAAAATCTGGCTAGTTTTTTTTTTTACTTTTCCTGAGACAAAAATTGTAATATTTTTAAGAGCGGCCTCTCTGTCGGTTTTTTTTGAATGAAACTAGGGGCACGTGTCAGTGGTGAAGGCACAGACCATATAGCCCTAGACGCCGCATACGAGGGGAACGTTATTCGCCCAACATACGTTCTACCGGTACATATGTTGTACCACGCCCCAAACACTCGATTCAGTCTTGTTTTGACAACGCTGCATAACAAAAATTTCTTAAAAATATAAATATGCCGTATTGCGCCGTAAAATTGTGTAGAAAGTGTAGCAGCACCTCCAGCTTACAAATAGATAATATATCATTTCATCGGTAAGTCCAATTTTATGAGATAAAACGATAAATGTTTTGCTGACGTAATAATTCCATTATGAAATAAGAAAAATGCACGCGTTGATGTCTTTTAGAAAGTCTCTTTCTTTCTACTGTAAATGCGTATAGCGCTATCTCTTTCTGTCTTGGTAACTGCACAATTAGTGTCGGCCCAAGTAAGAACCCATCAACTTATCGATAAATTTATTTACGATGAAAGGGATCTCGTTCTCGTGAAGACTTGTAGTGAAGGGTTTAAACAGTTATGGCAATAAAATTTTATCTTATCTTATATTATCACTCTCCCAGAGAGATTAAATATTAATCTAATGAAAGTTGTATCACATTATGTTTTTTAGAACATGCATAAATACTTTGAAATGTTTTCTAAAAACGATGTTATTTACAATATAAACAGGTGAAATAAAAACAAATAAGCCATACCTTATCTACAATGAAAAGAAATAATTTAGTGTAAATTATTAGCACACTTTTTTAATAAAACTAGTTCTTTACAAAACAATGACAAATAAAAGTACATAAAAAGATAAGTATTATCTGATAAAAGAAGACATACAGCTTGTTTCAATTGCTACAAATCTATAATCTTGGGTAGATCACAGTAAATGTAAGTTTCATTACCGGTTTTAATACATTATTTAAATTAGTTAATATTGTTACTTCTATGAAAATTTTTTGTGCCCTTATTAAACCAATAAAGAAATGTTGGTATTGATTATATTAAACATATATTATATAGAAAGTACTGTTTTATTATCTAACTAAATTATAATTATTATCTAATATAAAGATATTATCTTTATTGTCACAATAAAACATCAAGTACAATAACGGTCCATCGATATCAATATCGAGTAACACCCCATCACTAATTGGAATGCACGTGTCAAGTGCATGTCAGCTGTCACTAGTTCGACCTTGAAACAGCCAATCACAGCCCGAGTTACACCTCCGCTCCCCCCTGTCTTTTGCCGATTGCATGTTTTAGTAAAAGTCGCTGAATGCGGCGTCTAGGGCTATATGGTCTGTGGGTGAAGGCATTGCGGCCTCTCTGTTTCGACTCCTTTGAATTGAAAGTACCGAAAGTGCTTTATTTTTCTTTTTAATCGAAATGTCTTTTGGCTATTTTTTTGAAAACTAGCGTAAAAAAATAAGGTTTTTTCATAAAAATAGTTTATATATGTTGTTGAATTTATCCTCAAAATATTTGCAGTTGATAAAATGTGACCTTATATATAGGTATAATATATTTAGACTAAGTTAATACAAAAAATCAATTTATTTTCATTCTACTCTTCTAATAAATGTTGCTGTTTCTAAAACAAATACCTAAATTATCTCTTTCCTTCACCAGACAAGTCCTAGTTGGCTTCGGCCGCGGCCAGCTCCATCAAGTAGACCTACGCAACTCGCGCCCCGACAAAGGGTTCAAGGGTTGCACTGGCGCCGTCACCGACATAGCCACCGTGCCTCATAGTCGGCTCATAGTCAGCACGAGCCTCGACCGGCAGATACGCGTGCATGACTATGAGACCAAGGAGATGATGTATAGGGTGAGTCTAACATAGTCGCCATCATAGTCACCAAAATAGTGGGCTAATAGTCAGCACGAGTCTCGACCAGCAGATACATGTGAAAGCAAAGAGATGGTGTAAAGGGTGAATCTTTCTTAGTTACCAAACGTTGTTGCATAGCAATGCAGTCAGTCTAATATAGTCACCAAGATAGTCTGCTCATAGTCAGCACGAGTCTCGACCGGCAGTTACGCGTGCATGACTAATTTTAAATGTAATCAAATAATTATTATACAGGATCTGCTGCATGCCACCTTCTCAATTTTTGGACACCTTCAATAGTAAAACATGTCGAGTCACACCCCCATTTTGTCACCCTAATTGTACATAATATGTTTATGCAAATAAATGTTTATTTTATTTTATTTATTTTGTGTGTGAGAAGCTCGAAATTTATTATTTGATAAATTTTATGAAAATGTATCATAGAAAAAATTACAAAAACCTCGGTTTGTGCTAAAAAGTTGGTAATATTGTAAAAAATCTATGACTATGGTTCTTAATTGTTTTCAATCTTCCAGCAATACCTAACCTCCAAGCTGACTTGCGTGCTCGCGCAAACCGAGGGTGCTACGCCCCTCCGCAGTCAGGTAGACCAACCAGACCTGAAGGAGGAAGAGGAGCCCGAGGTCATAGCTGACGAGATGGACCAGCTCTTCGATACTATGGAGACAGTTAGGTTGGTATACCAGACCATGCTTCTGTTAGGAGTTATAAAAAATATATAATAAGCATATACTGTCCAACTAGTCCAACGGTAGTATTGATAACTTATATTGATGAATTGCTGTGAGTAAAATATTTTCATGGTGTCGCATTTCCGATTTTTTATATACTGGAGCTACTAATTTTGGGATCAGTCAAATTTATCTGATTAGATGTGGTTGATGGCGCTGGCGTGCAGTGGTGTCACCTATCTTTTATTTATTTATTTATTATTATTTTAATTTTTTTTTTTAAATTTACATTTTTTAATATTTTTTAAAAACAAAATAAATAAAACATTTAAAAATATAAAAATAGGGGTCCGCCGGCATCGGGACCAGGGTCCAAGCTATTTATTTATTATTATTATTATTTTTCTGGTGTACACGGAAGATCAGCGTCGGGGTGCCAACCAGGTATCTCGACATTATGCTGAGTGGAGACCGATTCAACACCACTAGTTCTAAGTCTTTTGTCCATGTTGTTATTAATTTAAGTTATAAATAAAAAAAATCTATTCTATTCTATTCAACTGTCCAGCAAGTAATTGCAAAATAACAATTGTAATTTGTAATAAATGACATCGGAATAATTTATGAGAATGTGTAATTAATATGTTTAGTAGTAGATACATTAATCATTTGTGATGGCTAATCATGAGATCATTTTTCACAACCAATGCCTTTTTATACCATGGTTAATGCAAATATCAGGTGAAGTTGAGTCATATGCCGTGCAATCTATTTAAAAAAAACTATAAAAAAGGAGTGCAGTATGCACTTTTTTTCTTTTAGTTGATGGCTTTGTGCGCTTAGCACATTTAGCCAGTGTCAAAGTAAATTTTCTTACAAGTAATAATTGAACAATCTTTCCTTCCTGTATGGTGATGGTGAATGATAATAGAAATGAGAAGTGAGAAATGATATACCCCCAACCCCTCGAGTACCTCAGTAAAGATGTGGGGCTTTACTAAGTCCTCGGGCGGACTTCTTGAGAGAATTTGAAAAGTGACGTTGCACTTATTTGTTTCATTTGCCAACATTCATGCACACTCACAAACACTTAACGGTTAATAATCCACCATTATTTCACATTAATATTCGACATAACACAAATTTCAGAAAATAAAACAAAACCGCAGACATGACTCTTTACTTTCCCACCAAGAAGTCCAGTATGCACTTATAATTCAATATTTACAAATCCAGAAATGTGATACTATTCCGTTGCACCCCAACGGAAAATGCACACAAAAATAGTAAATAAATAAACTACGTTGCTAACTATAAATAATATTTTTTTTTGAATTTCAGCGAGAAATCGAAAAAGACAAAACTACCAACAGAACCTACACCGAGCAAACGTCTCAAACCGTCCGTAGAGGGCAGCACCGCGCCCGAAACCGAAGCTAATGATGAAGAAGCCATCTTCCAGCTGCTGCGAAGCACGGAGAAGCAGAAGAAGAAGCGGGAGAAGAAGATACGGCAGAAGAAGGCTAAGAGCGTCTTCCATAATGCTTGAAATAAACTTTATATAAGTTGATTGTTTTTTAATTTGACTAGGCAATTTGTGGAATGGTTATTCCTTTGCAATTTTTTTAGAATTGTCTGACATTTACCCTCCTTATTCATAAAAAATATTTAAGCATTATTCAGTTAAATATTGTTGCGTCACACAAACGTCATTTTGAATTTGAGAAAAAGAGACAAAACAATGACTAACTAAATAATGCTTAGTTTTTATGAATAAGGGGTGTCTCTATAGCATGCTTCCCGCTTTTTACAAGTGAAACATTGTTAAGAATGTGTGGAGTAGTTCAAGATATATCTCCAAACATACAATAAGATTCTACGTCAATTTTCGTCACGAAAATAATAAGTAATTCAATCAAATATTAAAATGAAACAAGATTACGAGCTTATGATTATGATACGAGCGCTGAAATCTCTCTATAAGTGTTCCAGTGCTTGCGTCAGAATAAACGGGGCGTACACTGACTGGTTTGACATCCATAAAGGGGTTAGACAGGGTTGTGTAGCGTCCCCATGGCTGTTCAACCTATTCATGGATGACTGTTTGACAGATCTGAAAAATAGTGATTATGGACTGAGAATGGATGGGTTGCTTGTTAAATGCCTTCTCTACGCTGATGATCAAGTCATACTTGCGTCGTCGGCCGACGAGTTGCAGGAAATGGTAACATTAATGAATGCGTCGTTAGAAGCGAGAGGTATGAAAGTGAACGTAAGTAAGACAAAAACCATGGTTTTTGAAAGAGGAGGATATGACAGAATGTGATGTTTTAATTGGAGGTGAAAAAGTAGAACAAGTGAAAGAATTTGTGTATCTGGGGACTAGGTTCACGAGGGATGGAAGGCATGAGGGTGATATTGATAGAAGAGTGAATGCAGGGAATATGGTGAATGGAGCGCTGCATGCCTTTATGAACAGTCAGAAAGTGTCAGAGAAGGCGCGACTGGCTGTTCATGCGGGGGTGCTGGTGCCGACGCTTATGTACGGAAGTGAGAGTTGGGTATGGCAAAAGAAGGATGAAAGTAGGATAAATGCAGTGGAAATGAGAGAATTGCGAAGTATGGCAGGAGTGACATTGAGTGATAGAATGAGGAATAGCAAAATTAGATAGCGTTGTGGTGTGAAAGAGGATGTTGTCACTAAAATTGAGATGGGAATGCTAAGATGGTTTGGGCATATGGAAAGGATGGATGAAAGGCGATTAACGAAACAAATTTACAAGACGAGGGTGGATGGAGCTGTTGGAAAGGGTAGGCCTAGACGGACGTACTTAGGACAAGTCCAAGACGTACTAAGAAAAGGTCAGGTCAGGAGTACCCATAACCGACGAGCATGTATGAAAGGAGTAATGAGAGTGGAGGAGGCGCAAGAGGTGTGTCAGGACCGTAGCAAGTGGAAGGATGTGGTCTCTGCCTACCCCGTTGGGAAAAAGGCGTGATGGTATGTATGTATGTATGTATTACGTAATAATATTTTTTTATTTACAGTTAGAAAAAAGTCATTACAATTACATTAAACTACACATTATTTATATAAAATGGCTTTTTTTATTTTAATAATATAGGCTTACAAGATTATCGGTTTATTAAACAATTTTAGTCAGTTCATAAACTTGCTAGGCTGAACGTTAAAACCTTGTTCTTAGGTAGTTCTTAAACAAAACGTTCAAGCTTCTTTTTTTAAAGGCAATTCATAATTGTGAGCTTTATTCTCATCTCCTTCTGGCATGACGACGGCTTGCAGCAAGGTCCAGAGCGCGCTACCATCAGAACTCGCAGCGAACTCGAACGGGCGGAGTTGTTTCAGACGTTCGCTTTTGATATCTTTGGTAGGGGCTAAGGAAGATTATGGATTATGAAAAAAAAACCTGCAAAAGATGATTTAGTTTATTCTCGGATCTTTTAATTGGTTGATTTAGAAGCTCGATGGCGCAGTGGTTAACGCAGTAGTTTCGCAAAGGTCGGTCATCGGATAGGTGACCAAAAATTTATCATCTGGAGCTCCTTCGTACTTGGGACAACGCGTGAAGCCGTCAGTCCCGGCTGTATTAGCAGTCGTTAACAACCACCGCCCTGCACTGGGCCCGGTAGTAAATTGCCTGTTCTCCATACACATTAAACGGGAAGGCTCGTGCCCCAGCAGTGGGGACATAAAATGAGCTGATGATGATCCAATGATGAGGAACCAAATAAAAATTTATTTTCTTCCTTTCTTTCTTTCATGATGATGGCTTGGTTGGATCCCCAACCTCTCCGGACGATAGCACTTCTAACTAAATCTTTGGAACAAAGCCATTGGTTTTCATGTTATATTGTTCTCTAAAGCCAAACAATTAACAAAGCTAAGACCAAGACTTGGAAAAGAATTACAATTACGCCCAGCACGTACTAATTACGGAAAAAAATGTATTTTAAATGAAGGCGTCGCAATTTACAACAAACTACCAAATGACATTAGAGAAGCAAAGTCAACAACGACTTTTAAAAGACTACTAAAATCATATTTATTTAATAACCTATAATCATAATTTCAATCTGTAAATAAACAGTACCTATATTAAAAAAAAATAAAAAATAAAAAAAAAAGAACTTAACTAAATAATAAATTATGTGTTAAAATACAAAACCAACTTAATTAATTTATTAAAAATAAGAATACACATTTAAAACATAATGATAAAATTATTTTTTGGATTTTTTTTTTTATGTAAACATTGTGGAATAATATTAACTCTGAATATTTTTCAAGAAAAGTAACAGTATAATGCTCTTGTTGTTGATCGAGCACAAAGTACGCTCATGCCACTTCCAGTGTCGTTAGTTCAACATGTATTTGGTGTCGGGGCTACTTGCCGAGGAGGGGGTTACTGCGGTACTTGTACGGACCGCTCCTAGCGGTCGAACCAGAGTTTTAATAAAACTACCTACGTGTTTTGTTAATTTTTGTTGATCGCTTTGTTTTTGTGTCGTTCAATGTGTTTTAAAATAATTTTGTATCTCTCATGTAAGTGAATTGTAAATTCTTTATGAGAAATAAAATATCTTTAACCCCATTGTTGTCACACTTTAAGACAAACCAAGTTAGGTGTCTTACAAATATAAAATATATTTTTTGATGATATCTGAGCTGAAAATTTAATTTGAAAATGAAATTTTTTTAGGTATCTTAAAACTGTCTCTTAGACAACAGCTTTTGTTTTGACATATGTAGGTAGTCCTTTTTAAAGATATGTGGTAAAAGGATACAGCCCTTGGCAACGTTTGGTGGTGCACTAAAGTCCAGTCTGATGCCAGTCAACTCTTTAGCTAGCTGATATGTCTCCCTGGAAAAGCAAATTGTTCTATTCAATATATTGTACATGTTTAAACATTGTAAGCACTCATATACATAGGCAGAAATAGTACAAAAATCAAGAAACAAAACTTAACACAAAAAAAATACAAATTTAAACTATATACCTAATTACTGCAATTATATGATATGAAAAAACCAAACTAACTAAAACTCTCCACACTTACAAAATATGGTATTTTATTACAAATATGATGATATAAAACAATTGTGGATTTACTGTTATTGAGTGAACAATGTGAAAATAGAAATATTACTAGAAAAAATCAACCAATCTCAGGAAGCTCGAGCGGGAATCAAACCCACGGCCCTTGATTACCAGTCCAATGCTCTGACTGCTGAGCTACAAAGACCCCAACAGGCTCGTCGATTTTTGTAGTATTTTATAATTTCCGCTGCAAGCCAGCAGTATTACATCACCGTGAAGTTACCCTCCCACTCGAGGATCCTGAGGCTGGTTGACATTTAAGTAAAATTTTATCCTACAATTACATATATATATATAGCACTGTGCCCAGAGAGACGTATATAGCTATGTGGGAGAAGGAGGGTATACCCACCAAACACTTCTATCTACACTATTCCTCTGTGCCGCCAGAATGATCCAATAAGGCAAGGGCTATAAAAATTTGCAGTTTGGCTCAGAACTCACTTGGCATTGTCTAGTCTGTTTCTGTCGCTATCCGCGATGGTGAGTCGTGACTCGAAGGAAGCGCACACTCTGTCCAGCTCGTTGCCGCGCCGAGATAGCTCGGATAGACGCTCGTTCAACTCATTCTGGATGCAACAACACAAATATGTCGAAAAAATTATTGAGGACAAAAATTATTTTTAACTTTTAGTTAAAAATAATTCTGGTCCGAATGAGAGCTCAAAATGTCCTGTGCTAGGTCAATTGTTCATGTATTAATGTTGTTTCTACACCTTATAAGAGAAGTGTTCAACAATGAAAATTATAGCTACGAAACTTACATTTAATTTAATTTCATGTGCCAATTTAATCTCTAGTTCAGTCTTTTTCTTACAAGCCTTCATCTGTTGCTGCTCCTTCTCTATTTTCTCTGTAATTTACAAAACAAATTATAAAACCTTCTATTCGACAAGATGGTATAATATGTTACTTACTGATTTTCCTTATTCTTACCGTTCACGAGTTTGCAAAATGCCTCCAACTGTTCAGAAACAGGGGAAAGCCAAGGCTCTTTCATGTCTAATCCCATTTTAGCAATGTTTTAGAACAAAATTTGTTAAAAACTTAAAATAAGTATTCAACGGATATCGTTTTTATTTACAACGGGTCAACGGGCTCAACTCAAATTCAAAACTGTCTGCCAATCTGCCACAGACAGACGTCAATCAAACAAAGAGAATGTAATATAAAGGTATGCATACACAATATCTTTCAATTCATTCAATTACAATTGTTTTGATTAAAGTTAAATTTAAATCAATGAAAATTATTATGATAAAATAAAAAACAATTTGTTCACTACGCGTACGTCTGATATTATACATATATATATTATTTGATATCCAGGTATATATATTTTTCTTGTGTACTTTTTATATGTGTATCCAAACGTAAATAAAAACAACACGCGCTTGTGGCGCCACGTACTGTCAAAACGAGGAACCTGTTTATCGCCATATTTGTGATGGCCGCTGATATTTATAGATCGTAGGGTGTTGTTATTCCAGAATAAATAAATGCATTGAAAATGGAGGAAACAAAAGTAATATATTACATAGACGACGAGGAAACACCGTATTTAGTTAAAATCCCAATATCGCCCGAGAAAGTTACATTGCTGGACTTCAAGAACCAATTGAATAGGCCGAACTACAAGTTTTTCTTTAAATCTATGGACGATGATTTCGGTGTGGTGAAGGAAGAAATTGTTGATGATAACGCGCACCTTCCTTGTTTCAACGGTCGTGTTGTGTCGTGGTTAGTGTCTGCCGAGGGTTCTAACCCCTCAGACGGAGCTTCTCAGTGTACAGACAGCAATGCAGGGAAAGGCAAGCAGAACAATCACGGAGCGCCCACTGTTCCTCTTACTAGAGACACTTGCACGGACACAGACAGTACTATTAGCTCTAGGCCGGGCCACAGAGCGTCCTGTGACAAATACAAGTATAGAGGACTTAGAATAAACGGACATTCCAAATACGGCAACCATGGTCTCGAATATGAGACTGCTTCGGTTCTCAGCTCAGATTTAGACTCTACTAGTCTTTTCGATAGCCAGTCTGAAATCACGACGACGACTGGCAGGCATACCAACGCGTCTGTGGACAGGGCGCTCACAGAATGCAGCAGTGTATCACATTTACAAGTCAGCTCGCGAAAGCGGCCTCAACGAAGACGTAAAAGACCACAGATCATGTCGCGCACATCTTCGTACTCCTCAATAACTGACTCTACAATGTCTATGCACATTATTACAGTGACTCTGAATATGGACACTGTCAATTTTCTTGGTATCTCTATAGTTGGACAGTCAAATAAGGGAGGGGACGGTGGTATCTATGTTGGGAGTATCATGAAAGGCGGTGCTGTGGCTTTGGATGGACGGATAGAACCGGGTGACATGATATTACAGGTAACTTACTTTTAAAATATAGTTTAAATAGTTTTTATTCAAGTAAACCTTTTAAAAAATTATTTAAATATTCCTGATTCTACCATTGGTTTGGAATGCAGTATTTAAACAGTGTTCCAAAAAGTTATGTTTAGGCAGCCTGGATTACTGTACAAATAATTAAGAGATGTTTTATCTCTAAACCTCACATTTTCATGTCTGAAAATGTCATGAAATTCTGAGTATAGTAATAAAAATCAAAATAATTGCAGCAACAACTTATCACTCAACATTCAATTCCGAAAGTAAGTTTCATGCCATGTTAGGGGTTCCACAAAACTGTTATTCATTTTAAATTGCAATGTCTTTCATTTGTTGCCTTTTGATATGGAGTTCTAGAAAATAAATGGGATTTTATGAGTGTTCTGAACTCTAAAAAGCTTATGAACCACTGAACTAGACTTCCATTTGATATAACTTGTATAAAACACTACATATTTATATAATTATGATTAGTCATACAATTATGTAGGCTTGATGCCAGTTATTAATATCAATACAGTACAACTAACATGCATTTCATCTTTCAACTGTAACATAATTTCATACATATTATATAACAACTACAAATATGAATCTGCTCACCACCAACACATCCAAAAAGTTTTAATTTAAAATGCTTAGTGAGTACTATGTTTGTCATGCAATTTTCAATTCTGTTTTATATGTATTAAGACTATCTTTCTATTTTGACTGTGCAAGATGAATCAATTTCTGGTCTTGTCATTTCTAATAAATAAGGATGGATGATCTACTTACTACCAATGGGTGAGGACTATGACTCCAATTGATCAAACAATAAATAACAAACTTGACAAATGATGAATTATATATGTATTAATAATACTGTTAGGTGTTTATCAGTAGTATATTATGTATATATTATTTTTATTATTTATATATTGCTGTGCTGTAAGTTATTGTATTATTATTAGTGATCGGATAATCAGATGCATATTTGCCTAAAGTTGAGGTGTTGGTTGTTATAAAATGCACTTTTGTATCTAAAACAATCTCAGGATTTTGGAATCGACAAATTTAGTGTTTTGATTATAAAATCAAATCGTTGTAGGTATATTTACTTTCATACAGGTGTTGGCTAATATGAAATGCACATTTTTAACAAAAAAACCTCTAGAAATAATAATTCGTTATAATTTAAAAAACATGTTTTTAAAAGCTGCCTCCACCTAGCTCAAAATTAACTTTAGGTAAATAAAATATGCATCAGATTATTCGATCACTAATTATTATTTAAGGTGCATCAACGTAACAACAAGCCCACTTTAAACATAAATCTTATTTGTCCATCCAAAGTTTGTCTGGTAGAATCATTCTTAGTGATAAGACCGCCTTTTTATGTGTACATCTATGTAGTTTTTTGTCAAATGTTTTTTATTTTTGGTGTATAATAAAGTATGTTTATCTTATAAACTCTGGACCCCTTGGTACCAAGTGTGAAATAGCCACTATGTCTATAAGAATTCATATGGTGAAGGGTTAAAATTTATGTATAACATGACTGTATTACAAATCCATTGAAGTATATTTAAGCAGATGAGCTTTATGAGATGAGGAGCTCGATGGCGCAGTGGTTAACGCGCCCGGTCTGCGAGTGCTGAGGTTAAGCAACTTTCGCAAAGGCAGGTCATCGGATGGGTGACCAAAAATTTATCATCTGGGGCTCCTCCGTGCTTCGGAAGGCACGTTAAGCCGTTGGTCCCGGCTGCATTAGCAGTCGTTAACAACCACCAATCCGCACTGGGCCCGCGTGGTGGTTCATGGCCCATTCTCCCTATCCATCCATAGGGAAGGCTCGTGCCCCAGCAGTGGGGACATAAATGAGCTGATGATGATGATGATATTCAAGCATAATTTTCATAGTAAAATATAAAAATATGTCAATGAAAAACACATATTAGTTTCTTTTGTTATTTATCATGGCCAAAATTGCAAGCCCTTGAGCCAAAATATTAAACACAATGTTGATTAGATTAAGGTATATTTTTGACAAAAAAATTTCTATAACAATAAACAAATTAAGTACAGTCTAAATTGACCACTGTGCAACAACTAGTAATAATAATAAGCTTTCTATCCTGAACTATTTATAGTATTCTTGTTTTATTTATTATGTACTAGTGGACCCGGTGGACTTCGTACCGCTTTGACAGTTTCCATTCATTCCCGTAGGAATATCGGGATAAAAACTATCCTATGTGTTAACCCAGGTTATAAACTATCTGTATCCCGAATTTCATCCAAATCCATTCATCCGTTGCAGCGTGAAGACTCACATTTATAATATTAGTGTGATTTATTTTACAAACAATATTATTTTTACAGAAAAAATACTTATTAACTATATTTAATCATTTAATTGGCACCATTGGTCTTTAGGCATAGGCCTCCCCCAAATCCTACTAGCATTTACTGTCCAGGTAACACAGCTTATTGCTTTAAAGTCATCAGGCCACCTCTTTCTTGGTCTACCTCTTTTTCTTCCACCATCTTGTGAGTACCATTTTGTGACTTTTGGTGACCCTTTTATTCCTGGAGTCTCATGAGGTGTCCTGTCCACTTCCACTTCAAGCCTATTGTCACTTGCCTCACATGTATTGTCCTGGATTTCTCCCTCATATGGTCAACTCTCACCTTTTTTTTGTTCTGTAGGTTTTATTGTACTCTTTATAAAATGAAACATTAAAATGCTACTGTAACGAATTCCAGGTGAACGATGTAAACTTTGAAGACATGACAAATGATGAAGCGGTGAGGGTACTAAGAGAGGTGGTGCAGAAACCGGGCCCCATAAAGCTGGTGGTGGCCAAGTGCTGGGACCCCAACCCCAAAGGATACTTCACGATACCCAGGACGGAGCCTGTCAGACCTATAGACCCTGGTAAGAAAAGCTTGATAGTTAGTTTGATAGCGCTGTAGGCATTTAATTTTTTCACTGTATTTTATAAATATTTATAAACATTTAATTCAGTTTCAGTGCAGCAATTAGTACTTAAAAATAAAAAGTAAAATTTACTATAGCGTTGTGTTATCAAATTTGTGGTATTTCATCTGTAAAGATGAATTTGCGTAGCCATCGGTTGCAATAACTGTTGGAAAAATGGCACTATGCCGCTAAAAAAGTACTCAAAAAATTAAAAAACAGTGAAGAAATTCATCGCTTACGTCAGCCTTCCCAGTAATAATAGTCAGTGCAGCCGCCCGGATTAGGGAAAACCCAGGTTCGATTCCTGGCTGGGTCGGGTAGGCATCTATATTTTTCACTGTATTTTATAAATATTAAATTTAGCTTCAGATCAGCAATTAGCACTTAAATATAAAAGTAAAACATTCTGTCAAGATTTTTGAAAGAAGCAACTTAGGCAACTTAACAGCAGAAAAGCTGTTGGTCCCGGCTGCATTAGCAGTGGTCAATATCCACCGCACCACACTGGGCCCATGTGGTGGTTTCTGGCCCGTTCTCCCTATCCATCCATAGGCCCATAGCAGTGGGGACATCAAATGAGTTGGATGAAGCTTCAAATAGATATTCAGTGTTTTGTCTATTGTAAAAGTAAAGTAAGTAAATAGCCCATAACCGTCCCACTGCTGGGCAAATACCTCCATTATTGAAATCGATTCATTGATGGGTAATAAATCTGAAACACATTTCGCCCGACCAGGGAATTGACCAGGCGCTTTGCAACTAGGCAAATAAGGCGTTATATTTATTATTTTGTGGATTGCCTTTAAAATACTCTTGTAATGGTTTAATTACGCTTTAATTTCGACGATTGGTCACAATGCTAGTTATTACTTATTTCGTATATCTTCGTTACCAGGCGCATGGGTGGCCCACACGCAAGCCCTAAGGGAGGCCTACCCCCCGCCGCCCCCTTCCCTGTCCGCGTTGCCCGTCTCCTCCGTATCGGAGCGCGGGGCTTCGGACGCGAGCACCGTGCCCGCCGGGGAGACGTTGTCCACGCATATGGACATGGCTGTGGTGGTGAGAGCTATGCTGAGGCCGGACTCGGGTGAGTGTTGATGGAGATTTTATTTGTTTATTTATTAGTAGCTTAGATTATTTTATGCCGTGTGAAGAGAGCAAATATCATTTTGTTTATTATTCTTAAGAGGGTGCCGCGCGGAATTTCGAAATTTTACGTGTTTTTAAGTCACTGGTGCTAGACGCTGAATAGGTCATATACATTAAAAGGACTAGTATAGGTTAGCTTGATCCTTTCACAAGGCCATGGTTGTCTTGGAATTTGAAACAAATACCCAGAAACTGTACACAACTGTACTGTGAACAATACGTAAAAGTAATGATATCTAAAAACTTATTTCTTCAGAAACTTTGTAAATATAGCACAAATGTAACAATGATCCGACATCAAAATGTTTGTATTGATATTCCGCAGGCCACTGTTGTCTTATTTTTCAATTAAAAATATGAATATGAAAATATTAAGACTTTTATTATTTTTTACCCAAACGCCTATGATTTTACGAAATTAAACATTGCTCTAATTAAATCACCAGCCTACTCTGTACAGATATGAGTGTGCGTGCGTATTCTTGTCGTGCGCCGTTGTCACCCCACTGCCACGCGCCGCTCGCTCGCTATCATAAACAAATGCTTAATGCTTTAAGTGTCTCACGAAAAAGACGTTCATTAAACTTTACAAGACTTATGTGCTTCCACTGTTGGAAATTGGGTATGTAGTGTAGAGTCCTCACTTTAAATAGGATATTGCACTGTTAGAGGGTGTACGCACAGCGAAGAGCGACTAAAATGGTTGTCTCACTGCGTAATGAACCGTACAAGTGGCTCCTTGAAACCTTGGCCTGACTACTCTCGAGACAAGAAGACAAAAAACCGGCCAAGTGCGAGTCAGATTCGCGCACGAAGGGTTCCGTACTTTATGACGTACTAAAAAAAAACTACTTACTAGATCTCGTTCAAACCAATTTTCGGTGGAAGTTACAAGGGGGGGGACACATTTTACCACTTTGGAAGTGTCTCTCGCGTAAACTATTAAGTTTAGAAAAAAATGATATTAGAAACCTCAATATCATTTTTAAAGACCTATCCATAGATTCCCCACGTATGGGTTTGTTGGACAAAAAATTTTGAGTTTCAGTTCTAAGTATGGGGAACCCCCAAAATTTATTGTTTTTTTTCTATTTTTGTGTGAAAATCTTAATGCGGTTCACAGAATACATCTACTTACCAAGTTTCAACAGTATAGTTTTTATAGTTTCGGAAAAAAGTGGCTGTGACATACGGACGGACAGACAGATAGACATGACGAATCCATAAGGATTCCGTTTTTTGCCATTTGGCTACGGAACCCTAAAAAGGCAGCTCGATAGAGACATACAACATTCTCACTGGACATTATGATGTACTTGCTTTACAAGAGCTCTTCATTTGAAATGAGAACAAGCATCTCCGTGGTCATCAGCTGACGCTATGCCCATCAGTGGCAAATCGAGATCCCAAGAAATATTTCTTACCAAACCGAATTGTTGCTCATATAACTCTCCAAAACAAATCTTTTGTAAATGTTAAAATAATTTTTAACGCAAATTTTGTTGCCAACAAATTATAAAAACACAAATGTTGAAAATCCTGCGCGTCGAAATTTTTTCAACATTTGTGTTTTTATTTTTAAATCTTTTGTATTTTTGATTTTTTGTGTGTACAGTAAATTATTCTGTTCTATTGTATGTGCCCTTTTCCAGTTGAACAAAGTTTGTTTTATCATATTGTATTGTAAGCAGGGCTTGATACCGTTACAAAATACCCTTTATAAGTACCGATAAGTAACGTTATTTCTATAAAGGTAATTTGGTACCGGTAATGCTACCTGCATTACCGTTATCTAGAAAAGTATCGCTACTTTTTTCGTTAAATATTGCGTTTTAGCCAATTTAATTTACCGGTAAAAATGCCAGGTTTTTTTTTACCGGTATCTTCCGTTTGACAGAAGTATCGATACCAATTTTTTTTAACGGTATTCAAAGCCCTGATTGTAAGTATTATGTATTAATTAAATAGTGTTTTTATCCCTCCCCCAAGGTCTGGAGATCCGCGATCGTATGTGGTTGAAGATCACTATACCCAACGCCTTCATTGGAGCCGACGTAGTGGACTGGATCCTGCAGCAGGTGGCGGGGATCGCGGATCGACGCGACGCGAGGAAATACGCGTCGCATATGCTCAAGGTGGGTTAATCGTGAATGTTAAGCGTCGGTTGGTGAGGTCGGGTTTGGGATGGGTGACCGTTTTTTTTATGTCGTCGCTGGTAGTGTGTTTATTATGATAATGTATGGCACATGCGCTTGTTGGGGTATCGAATGTTTAGTTTTAGGATTGGTATGGTAACCTATTTTTTATTTTGATTTTTCAACCTATGAGACTAAGAAAGTGACTGATTTTATCGCGTCGCCCGAATGGTCTAGTACTTCGTATTCGCTTAGAGTTTCTTATGACTTTGTTTTAAAAGTCATATCATGATGTTGAATAGTGACGTGATGATAAAAATTGAGCTATCAAATGCAAAAATATTTTTTCAAATCCGATCGGTAGTTCTAAGGATTAGCGCGCTCTGACAAAAAAACAACTCTTCAGCTTTATTATAATAGTATACAATCTGTAAAAAAAATGAGCAATAATATTATGAGTGTGCACATATTATACCCTGTAAAGACTTCACTGCTTAAATATCACCGTAATGTGGTCAAATTTTTTTCATATTTTTTTAATTAGTTGCAGGAGTTCTTAAATAATGGTAAGTAAGCTAGTTGAAGGAAAGTAGGTAGAAAACGGGGAATCATCGATTTGCCGCTTTTGTGTTATTAACAGTGGTCGGAGTAGGTATATTGAATTAAGGTCACTGACATCAAACGTATATGTTAATATGGATACTCCTCCGAGTTTCCGGATTATTATGATAAAAATACCGAAACATCGAAATTATTACATGAAACTAGTTAAAAATGTATCAATACTCTCAACGCTATGCTGCTAGTGGCGTAGATGACCAGAATTTAATAGTAAAAAATGACTGGTGTGTAAAAACCTTGTTGTAGTAAAAGTGTTGGAGTAAAAGCCTAAGCATGTATAAAATGATATAATAATAATATTCATTTCAACACACGACATCCGGCAAACAGGGTCTTTTGTCCTCTTATCTCTATGCTCAACGCATCTGACCAATTAGAATCAAGTATCCAGGTGACTCATTGACTGTTTGTTCGAAAACAATGCGCTCGCACCGACATCCAGACCAAGTGGCTCACTCACTTATTTCGGTTCGTGGAGTGCGCTTATTTTATGTGTTGTGAATATCTTGACTTGACCCTGGCTTGTTTACTGTCTTCTGAAATCTACTTAAAACGACGAATTTGGCTTATAACTACGGACATCGATTTATTACTCTTGGATTGGGCCCATTTGAAGTTGTTTTTGTACGGGTAAGTTTTAATTATTTTCACTATTTAAGAAGGTTTTAGAACTTGGAAACAGTTAAAAAAATCACTTTATAGCAATCATCACAGCGCATGAGAGTCCGGTACGCACACCGCAGGGCTATCACCGCTTCAGTTAAAAAAAACACTTTATATGAAACAGAATTTCATTATCGACTTTACAGTTGTGTATGTATATATTGTAAATTTAAATCATTGTTTTAGGTGAGATATAAATAAATATGGCAAAGGTCAAGGCTGAAACAGTGCAAAAGTGGTTATTGCACTATCCTGAGCTACTTTACGATAACGCTAGTGGCACTATATACTGTACAAAGTGTGAAAGTCATTTGAAAGCTGTGAATAGAGGCAACATTACCAAACACATTGAAGGCGCTGTACATCAAGGAAAATTTAAGAGACCGCAAGAGGAATTTTACTTCGACCTCATTAAGTTCCTGATTCTATGCAATATTCCTTGGTCGCAAATGAAAAATCCAGCGTTCAAAGAGTTTTTTCAGAAATATATGTGCAGTACTTGTCGTACGTCTTGTTGTTGCGTTTGTACCAATCGTAAAGTGGTTGACGAATCACAGTTACGAAAAGTTTATTTGGAGAAGTTTTATAGGAATAAAATCAATTCGATTTATGAAACTAATAAAAATGAGAAACTATGGATATCGCTGGATGAGACAACAGACATTTTTGGTCGATACATAGTCAATTTCCTAATAAAACCATTGCATCCTAGTAATAGTGCAGGCCGGCCTTATTTGATTGCTTGTAAAATGCTAACAGCAGTAAATGGACAAACAATAACACAATTTGTACTGCAATGTCTAGAAAATTTATGGCAAAACACTTTTGAAGCGAAAGTTGACAATATTTTAATGCTTTGCACTGACAGTGTAGCGTACATGCTATCTGCAGGGCGAAATTTAAAACATTACTTACCTGAAATGAAGCATGTGACATGTTTGGCGCACGCTCTTCATCGTGTAAGTGAGCAGATAAGGTCAGAATACAACGATGTTGATATTCTTATATCAAATGTTAAAAAAGTATTTTTAAAGGCTCCTAGTAGGGTAAACATTTTAAAAGAAAAATATCCTGACTTACCGTTGCCTCCGCAACCAGTCATTACCAGATGGGGTACTTGGTTACAGGCAGCATCTTACTACGCTCAACATTTAGATAAAATAAAAGAAGTTTTATCCTGCTTGAGCAGTTCTGATGCTATAGCCATACGAAACGCAAAAAACATTTTGGAAAAACAAAATTTAGAAAATGATTTAAAATATATTGAAGAAAATTACTCTATTATACTACTAGCCCTAAAAGAGTTACAAAAACAAAATTTATCTCTAGCTGATTCACTTTTAGTATTTGACTTGATCAAATACTAAAAGTGAATAAGGGCTACGCTTAACGAGTGCAATAATGAGAATATAAAAAATAAAATAGAATCAGTTATGGAACGAAATCCAGATTTAGATACAATTAGAGAATACAGCGAGAGTATTGAAAAAAGCGTAGCAAATAATCAGAAACTTTATTTCAAATTCGCTCCATTGACATCTACAGATGTTGAACGATCATTTTCCACTTACAAATGGATCTTAGATGTTAAAAGAAATAGCTTAAAATTAGAAAATATTGAAAAAATTATAGTTATTTATTTTAATTGTATAGAGACAGAAAATCAAAATGTAGAACTTGTAACCGATGAGGATTAAAAATAATTATTTTTAATAAAACTGTAATAATGATTATTTGTATTAACAATAAACAATTTTGTTTGCTTACATATGGTTTTTTATTTTATTACTCTATTTACCAAATTTTTGGTAACTCCGGTACATTCCGGAAGAAATGCATGTCCATGTTATGATATCATGACGCAAGTATCTAAAATCAATATACCTACTCCGACCACTGGTTATTAATCTTTGAAATAGAGATTATTGAAGAGTTTAAACAAAAACTTAGCTCCTTTTTGTCTAACTAGTATAACGCCAATAAAAAATACAGTTCACTATAAATTATAGCATCGCTCGCGCCACTAAACATTATTAAATCCTTTATCTACAACCTAAAAAAAAAAATACGCAATAAAATTTGAGCAGCCTACATGTTTGGTGATAACTGTTTTTAAATTTATATTCTTTAGACCATGGATGCACAGACTTATTAAGACTAGGGGCCACTCGGGCAAATTATGAACTGATGGTGGGCCACCAGAAGTATTGGTAATTAAAGACAATGAAAAATTGATAATAATGTATTCAAATTGAAAAAGAATTTATATACGAGAGTATTATTTTTGCTGTCGGCGGGCCACCAGTATTCGACCGGCGGGCCGCATGCGGCCCGCGGGCCGTAGTCTGTGCATCCCTGTACTAGACGAAGTTTCGAGCTGCGAGGGATGGCGACGAGGGTAACAATGGGTAGACAGTTCGATGGATAAAAAGGGGGAAATATCTTATTCAGCAAGCGGCAGTAGGCGAGCAGTCTGAACTGGCACCAGGTTGGTGGCCGGTGGATGAACTTGGCTGGAACACGGACCTGGACCACCAGCGCGGGGTATCTCACAGGGTTTAACACTCGTAACGTAGTAATAGCTATCAGACGACCAAAAATGGAGATCTCCTCTAAGCGCGAGCAGCCATCTTTTCAAAACTCTGTCGTTCCACCAATTCACGATTGCAGCCGCAGCGAGCTCGTCGGCGTGCCGCGTTCTATATAGTGCGTCTCGCTCTTGTGCGCGAGAAAGGTATGTATCGGAGGGAGATGGGTGAAGGAAGCTAGTAAAGCGCCAATCGAACTACTTTTATCAAATAGGAAAACATTACGATTGCGAAAATTATTTTTGCAAATTTAAAAGTCACCAACGTGCGCAACCGATATTAATATCTCTTTTGAGGAGCTCGATGGCGCAGTGGTTAATGCGCCCGGTCTGCGAGTGATGAGGTTAAGCAACTATCGCAAAGGCCTGTCATCGGATGGGTGACCAAAAATGTACCATCTCTCACTCCTCCGTGCTTCGTCGGCACGTCCTGCCGTTGGTCCCGGCTGCATTAGCAGTCGTTAACAACCACCGCACCGCACTGGGCCCGCGTGGTGGTTTATGGCCCGTTCTCCCTATCCATCCATAGGGAAGGCTCGTGCCCCAGCAGTGGGGACATACAATGAGCTGATGATGATGATGAATATTCCTCAGGCTGGCTTCATCCGCCACACGGTGAACAAGATCACCTTCTCCGAGCAATGTTACTACGTGGCCGGCGAGTTGTGCGCGGAACTGGCGGCGATGCGCCTGCGCAGCGGCGAGACCGATAGCATGGCTTCCGACACCTTGGCGCCGCTGCCTAACCCCAAGTGAGTAGTAATAATTTACGCCTTTTTTTTTAGTACTTGCGGTCTTCATCCAACCTGATGTTAAGTGATGATAAGGCCCATGATGGAAGCCCACTTCACCCGGGATCCTCAACTAGTGAGGCACTGGCTGTCTTATCTCTAGCTGCCGGAACACAACAATGCTACAAACATTGATGTTATGGCGACATATTTAGATAACATGGTGGTAGCTAGCCAGGCGGACAAACAAGTTCTACCACCAACCAAACCGAGTACACAAACATGTACCCCCCGCTGGTAATTAAACCTGGGATCTCTGGGTCTTAACCACTAGACCGCAGAGGCGAAAAAGCGTAATGGAATTTATTTATTTGAAAATAAACTCGGTTTCTTTCTTCTGATATTTTTATTCAATTTTAAAGTTGCAAGTTTGTTGTTTAAGCAACAAGGCAATTTTTTATAATAGTTGAATTGACAGATTGATTTTTAAAGCTATGAGTTTTCTTTTTAAAGTGGAAATAATAATTTCCACTTTAAAAAGGAAATTCATATCTTTCAGCCAAATTGTTTGTTAAAATACATTTTACACTTTTTATCTACTTAAAGTAAGGAAAATTTACATGATTAAGGCGAATTTGCTGTGATGACTTAGACGTTACCAGTAACATACTTACATACATCCATACATACATCCATCCATACATACATACATACATACATACGTACATCCATACATACATACATACATACAAAAATACAAAGGTTACCTTTTTATAATATTAGTATATATTACAAATAATCACAAGTTGTGTAGCCCACGTGAGCGAAGCCGCTGGCAAAAGCTAGTGTTTAATAAATATCAAATTAATGTGTAAAATAAACGCGAGTGGATCCGTAAAAGTTATATATTAATTAAGGGGGTGCCGCGCGGAATTTCGAATATTTACGTGTTTTTAAGTCACTGGTGCTAGGCGTTGAATAGGTCATATACATTAAAAGGACTAGTGTAGGTTAGCTTGATCCTTTCACAAGGCCATGGTTGTCTTGGAATTTGAAACAAATACCCAGAAACTGCATAAACAATACGTAAAAGTATTCTATCTAAAAACTTATTTCTTCAGAAACTTTGTAAATATAGCACAAATGAAACAATGATCCGACATCAAAATGTTTGTATTGATATTCCGCAGGGCACTGTTGTCTTATTTTTCAATAAAAAAATATGAATATGAAAATATTAAGACTTTTATTATTTTTTACCCAAACGCCTATGATTTTACGAAAGTAAACATTGCTCTAATTAAATCCCCAGCCTACTCTGTACAGATATGAGTGTGCGTGCGTATCCTTGTCCCGCGCGCTGTCCCGCCACTGCCACGCGCCGCTCGCTCGCTATCATAAACAAACTTGAAACTCGCAGTTTTGCGTCCGCGCTGCACCCCCTTAAGTTATATATGGGTATTATAAATTAGTGGAGTTTATTATTTATTTATGTAATTTAATTATTATTTGCAGCATCCTGGCGCCCGGCTACATGCCCTACGCGGGATCGTACGGCTACCAACCCATCCCGTTCAAGTACACCTCCTGCGTCACCAGCGAACACACTGTATACGGGTGAGTGGACGTACAGGGTGCTCTAAAAATCAACCATAGATACAGGTTGCTTCAAATATCAATACCAGCGAACAAACTGTATGCGGGTGTGTGGGTATACAGGGTGTTCTCTACATATTTTATATATAGAGGCTGCTCTGAAAATCAACCATAGATACAGTGCTTTAAACATTATTACCAGCGAACAAACTCTATGGGGGTGAGTGGACATTTAGGATGCTCTTTACATCTTTTATATACAGGGTCCTTTGAAGTACTTTAAACATTATTACCAGCGAACACACTGTATACGGATGAGTGGACACACAGGATGCTCTTCACATATGTACAGGAATGCTTTGAAAATATATATGCTTCAAATATCAATACGAGCGAGCTCACCGTCTACGGGTGAGTGGATGTATACAGGGTGCTCTCTACATGTACACAGGCTGCTCTGAAATCAACCATAGATGCAGGTTGCTTTAAATATTATTACCAACGAACACACCGTCTAAGGGTGAGTGTGTGAGTGTACATATACATGTGTACAGGTTGCTCTGACTATAGACCATTTATACAGGGTGCTTCAAACATCAGAGCATGATTTCTACGCGTGAGTAGACGTATATAGGCTGCTCTCTATATAACATACAGGTGTTCTGACTATCAGGACTAGCGTGCACACTGTCTACGGGAGAGTGAGTGAACATATACATATATACAGGCTGCTCTGACTATCAACCGTTTATACAGGATGCTTTAAACATCGTTACACGTTGTATATGTTTGTTCCGGTCGATTGCAGGTACAATCGCGAGGAAAGCGTCCTATCTGGCAGCGGCGGCTCCAGCGCAGGCTCGGATCATCTCACAGCGAAGGAACATGCGCGTACGTGTATATAATATATGTTATAGTATTGTATTTACCTGTTTTAATTGTATTTTTTAACCGTTAAGTGTTCGTGAGTGTGCATGAGTGTTGGCAAATGAAACAAAACAGTGCAACGTCACTTTTCAAATTCTCTCAAGAAGTCCGCCCGAGGACTTAGTAAAACCCCACATCTTTACTGAGATACTCGAGGGGTTGGGGGAATATCATTTCTCACTTCTCATTTCTGTTTATCATTCATCATCATACAGGAAAGAAATATTGTTTATTTATGTATTACTTGTAAGAAAAATTACTTTGACACTGGCTAAATGTGCTAATCGCACGAAGCCATTAAATAAAGGAAAAAAATGAGCAATCAAAATTATAAAATGTCCAATTGAATAATTTTATTAATGTTATATGATTTTGAATATTCTAATGTTATAATTTAGATTTTTAATTATAATTATGTAATGGGCGATTTTCCGACCCCCAAAAAAAAAGAAATTAGTTCCAAATGACTTCATAGATGGCGCTTAGTAAATGGAAAAGGAGGAAAATAGGAATAGGTCCTAAAATGAAAATACTCATTTTTTATTTTTTGTTTGACAAGCAAACGGCTCGGCTTTAATAAAACGCCATCTATCGAGTTTTTTTGAACTAATTTTTATTTTTTAATTTGGGCTGTCAGAAAATCGCTCATTGGGATATTGTAGGTATAATTATTAAAATAAATAAATAATAATAATAAATATATTTTCTTTTGTCTCTTTAGCCGGTACGAGAGAAGGCGAGGCTAAGTCTGCCTCCAGCGGCTCTGGGACGTCCGTGGCGGCCGACGGCGGAACCAGACGTTCCCACTCGCACTCCAGCGGCTCGTCGCGCGCCGGCGAACGGCCCGTACTATTCCTGTAGGGTGAGTTGAAAGGCCGAACGGCTGAGCCGGCCGTTGTCGTAAATACTATTTAATAGCGTCGGCAGCGATAGGCTATCGAGTTAGGTGAGTGTGCGCTAGTTTTTAGCCGACGGCTGAACCAGCCGTTATTAAAATTTTAACGGATGATGGTAAATCGCTAGCTATTAAGCTAACTAGCTAGCATCTTGTAGGATGACTCTGTAATGTGTTAAAAGACCGACGGCTCAATCAGCCGTTCTCATTATTACTGTTGAATAGCGTTGTTTGAGGTTTGTTTTTATGTCAGATGAGCGTGCTGTGATTTTCAACCGAAGGCCGAACCAGCCGTTCTTAAAAACTTCAACGGATGTCATTGCTTGAGGCCCAGGCTGCTTTAGAATGACTATGTTATGTGTTCGGTCTCTAAAGACCGAAGGCTAAACCAGCCGTTCGCAAAAAAATCAACGGATAGTCGGAACGGAAGTCAGTGGCGGCTTGTGCCTCTGTAGGTATTTCTATAATGTGTGAGAAACGAACGGCTGAATAGGCCGTTTCCAATAACGCTTCAGCGAATGTTCAATCTTCGCTAACAACTTATGCTTTGTAATGTTAGGGACCAGCCTTTTTCATTGGAAAAGATATATCATGATATTCTCTCTGTCTTCGCAGGTCCGAAGAGCGAGCCGAATAAGTAACTGCCAAATACAATTAGGTATTCACTCGGTTGTGTCAAGTCAGATGTACCTTACTGCCATGTGTTAAGAGCTATATTACAGTAACAGTCTAAATAGGGAAGATGAAATGTTCAAATAATTTTTAACGCAACATTTGTTGCGAACAAATTACAAAAACACAAGAAAAATATTCCACGAGCAGGATTTGAACCTGCACCCTTCTGACATACCGGGTCAGGAGCTATCGTGGAAATTATTTAACACTTTTTACTTTGAAAGCCAAAGGCGCCCATTCAATGTCTACAACTTGAATTTTTAATTACAATTTGAACAACAAAGTGTTGAATAATTTCGGCGGGCTGGTTAGAACCACGATAGCTCAATTGGAAGAGCACCTGACCCGGTATGTCAGAAGGGTGCAGGTTCAAATCCTGCTCGTGGAATATTTTTCAACATTTGTGTTTTTAGGGAAGATGACTTCAACAATAATAAATTTCAGAACATTATACGTATTAATGACATCACGTTACAGTTCTTTAAAACGTTAACCCATTTATTGACCTATAAGTATGATTTTCTGTAAGCTAAAAAAGTTTTTAATAAACACTCAATTGACGGAACACAATAGTGACGTCATAGTTCGCCATTCCCATACTATTAAAAAAATATATTGTTTTGACAGTTGCAAAAAAGTATCTCTATTGACTACTCAGTATATATATTTGGTTTTGCGCTTTTATGAAAACTTAACAAGTTTTGGATCAGCTGCAGATCGTTTTACAGATATTCTATATTATTAAGATTTTAAATAAAAATGTTTTTTGTTTTGTTGATATAATTTTAACGCAAATTTTGACGTATAATTTCGGCGGGCTGGTTAGAACCACGATAGTTAAATTGGGAGAGCACCTGACCCGATATGTCAGAATATGCGATATGTTGCAGGTTCAAATCCTGCTTGTGGAAATTTTTTCAACATTTGTGTTTTTGTAATTTGAAATTAGTTAAATCCATCCATCTTTAATGTATTTGCACAATACATGATTTTTTCAAATAGACTATTTAGAGAATTAATGTAAAACGAATAATGTATTAATTTAAATTGTAATATTTCTTCTTCGCGACAGAAAAATAATTGACTTAATAAATATTAAAATTATATATAATTTTCATTCCAGATAATACTTTGTACATCTGACTTGATACGACCGTGTATATTGTATACATTATATATTGTTAGAACTATATACATATAGATTGTAAGTAAATAAACGCCATTTTGTAAGACTAGGGTTGTAAGGCCAATCGTCCAGTCGATAAGCGAAGCTATAGATATATTTCGCATATTGTTTCATATATAATTTTGTATAAAATGTGGCTTTTGTGAATTATATCTATTTGAACAATTTATTTTTAGATTTAAGTTTTATTCTCCATGTCATTTTGAATTATTATTTTCATTATTGTCAATAATCATTTTTAGATAATTAGTATAAACAATAAATATTATAATATTTTAAATTTTTTCATCAGAAATATATCTATAGCAATGCATACCTGGACAATATACCTTATTCAAGTATAAATGATTGTGAAATAACATACAAATAATAGGTTTTTTTAATACATAGCTATAAAAATGTACCATAGAAAAATCTTTAAAACTCATATTAAATATAATATATTAATTTGATCAGCCTCTATGTTTAATTCTGTTTTCTTATTTATCTCTTTATACCTATTAAATAATCCAATACTTTTTACTAAAATAATATTTTCCTTTTTTTTCTGAATATTATTTATCACGTTCTTTAGTACATTTTAATATCTAATTATAATAATTATAATTTCTCCAAAAAATAATCAGAATATTGATATTAAGGAGATTACAGGTTTTGTAAATATATTGTAGCAATTAATCGTAAGTATATTATATACTGGAATGCAACTAACATATTTATATTAAAAAAAATCGTGTATTATATTTTAACAGCGTAAATATAATTTTTAAGATATTATTTTTAGTGATTGACCAACGAACCAGAACTGCATCATTATCGGTTTAGCACTTTTGTGGTTTTTAATTATTTTTTTGATAAAAAAAAGAAAAATATTTTCACCAAATGTTTTTTTTTCGTTTATTTGTAAATTATATGGAATTGATTTCTCTTCTGTATGTTGTTAATCATGTATGTGCCATTATATTTTTTTTATTATGATTAGCGTCTCAAGAATGGATATCACTATAATTTTATTTGTTAAAGTTCAATAAATAATTTTAATTAAATAATTTTTGAAAATACTTTGACTTATTATATAGGGTAGCTTATCGATGACCCATACAGATCTTATTATGATCAAGATTTGAATCCCGGCAGTAGATTTTTAAAATCAAATCAAATTAAATTAAATTGTTAGCAGTCGGAACCAAATCGAACATAAATTGTTATTTATATGTGATTAAAGTATGTTTTTGAATAACACAGTTAAAGTATATGATTCAACAGAAAATAAACTTTAAACTTTCTCTTTAAAACTTACACAGTTCATTTTGATTAAAGAAATAGCTTATTACTATTTTTGCAGAACCTAGAGCAAAGCCTAATACCGTTACCTAATTATCATTATTAGTATCGTTAAGTAACGTTATTTCTTTAAAGTTAAATCTGTAACGGTGACGTTATTTAGTAAAGTATCGTTACTTTTTCGTTGCCTTCGTTTCTTTAGCCAATCAGCGTAGAGCGGTAAGTCAATGTACCGATAAAAGTGTCATCCAGATAACGATAACGAATATAACGTTATCTTTGTTTGATAACGTCACCTAATTTTTAATGATATTCAAAACCCTGGCTTTTACTATAAAGTAACTGGTATTCTATTCGAATCTGAAAGTTTGAGATATTTAAAAAAGTATTACACATTAATGTCGTAAATAAATTATTTGTAAATAGGTATATTTTTTTTATTAAATACTTATTTGGCGCTAGAACGTAAAGCTTTGAAAAGAATTTTTGTTGTAAAATAAAAAAGTAAACAAAAAATTACGAAATCTTCAAAACTGATGGTAACTATAAAAAAATTAGGGCACATCTAAAAAGGAATGTATACGTAGAAAATTGTCTATTAAAAATGTGAATTGTATGAGGGTATAATATATGTATGTATGATTGGAAATTAATGTAGCAATACAATAAGTGTTGTATGTAATCTTACCTTAAAGGCGAAATTGCTAAAAGTGTTTTTTTTTAAATACCTTTGTTCCATTATCGACCTGTAGACAATCGGGCATTTATAAAAGGAGTTTTTCTTTCCACAAAACTCTTTTGATTGTCTCTGGCTGGCCACGTTTGTCTATGCTTCCAAAAAAGGCGCGAAAATTTTTTTTTCTTTTTGTAGTCTAACGTCGCTGTCTGTGTAAAATTGTATATTGTTACGCATATAATGTTACATATTTATGTTTGCTTCAATAGTATATTAACATAGTGGCACCAATGTTCGACACAGGTTCCAATTATCGACACTTTGTCGCCATACATTAACATAGAATGTCGTTGAAATTTTACTGGATTTTACTACAAGGAAGCAGGTTCGTATTGCTGACGCCGATTAAGAATGATATAAAGGGGTCGATGACTGGTACCTGACGAAAACTGGTGCCAGTACCCTAGTTGAACATATCATGGCTTCAGACGCGCTAAACGCCAAAATATTTATTAATTATTTGTAAAGGTAATGTAATATTATATTACTTAGCATATGGATTGATTGTAAATGGTTGATAATTCGGTAGTCATTTTAAGTTTCGGTATCCGATGAAAGCTTTAAGTCCGTATTCTTTCAAACTTATTAGTCGATTTTAATTAAACTCTATACTCTTGAACGTTAATAGAAATCTTTAGAAAAAGCTTTTGTCATCTGATATTTTGCGATTTTAAAATATTCAATTGGAACTTTAAATCACATAAATTCAGTTAAACAAAAGGTTTTTTTTATTCATTCAATATTTTATGTTAATTGTCAGGATCTCTGTATTTCCCATTAGCATATAAAGTTTTATTAAAATTGACTTTTTTTTGTCTTTTTTTGTCCATCCAAAGGTTATCTGGAAGAGATCACTCTTAGTGATAAGACCGTATTTATGTAGGTTTTTTTTGGCCAATAGTTCTTTATGTTTGGTGTACATTAAAGTTCATTTATCTTATCTTATCTTTATCTTATTGGTTTGAAAGAATTAAACACTTTGAATCTTGTATGGATTGCTGAATTGTAAAATAACTTATAGCAAATGAAAGATATTATAGTCATTTTGTATTATAGACGTGTGTTTCTATGCGAGACTGCTTTCTTTGAAAGTTCACCGAATTCAGTTTTTAAACGTACTTTAAAACGGTTTTATATTCGAATCAAGTGTATTTTGGTCACAGCTAACCTTAAGAGGAAACTCTAAGGTCGACTGATTATATGAAAAGTAGAAAAAATCAACGTTTCGTAGTCCCCTGATTCCTCCTCCAAAACTGAACCGATTTAATAACTTTTTTCATTAAAAATTAAAGGAAGGCTTTGGCTGTGTCCCTATGTTTTGCTTTTTTTTCATAAATTCATTATTAAAAAAGATATGAACCTTTAAAAACCTTGAAAAATTGGTCAGATTTTTGCTGTGTTCAGACATCCAGTAAACAAATTTGACGAGATTATATAAAAAAAGCAAAACATAGGGACACAGCCAAAGCTTTTCTTTAATTTTTAATGAAAAAAAATAATTAAATCGGTCCAGTTTTGAAGGAGGAATCTGGGGACTACGAAACGTTGATTTTGTCTACTTTTCATATAATCAGTCGACCTTAGTATTTCCTCTTAAGGCGAAGGGTAAGGCACACTAGCGCCGCTAATGGATTTAATTTGATAACTGCTAAACTGGATTTTTTTTTCAAACATTGCGGACCTTCCGACACTAGGCAAACATCTATTATTTAATAATTGTGCACTACTTTTAGGTTTGTTTTTGTATTCATTCGCTAACACCAACAGTGGTCATTGTTTGTGAATAAATGCGATAGCCCGTTTTGTGAATAAACCACGCAACAAAAAGTAGTGCACAATTATTAAATAAATACTATGGATGCTTTCCTGTTGTCGGACGGTACGCAATGTTTAAAAAAAGATCCGGTCCGTTAGTAATTGTCAAGTTATCAATTGGTGGCGCTAGTGTGCCTTACCCTTCCGTACAAGTTCGGAAATCGGGTTCTTTTTCCGGATTGCGAGAAGAAGATCAAGGATCTGAAAACAAAATATTATTTTATTTATGAACACTTTTAGAAATTTGAAATAAAATATTTTTTACTTAAATAAATTAACAGGGGCTGTGATCAATATTACATTAGATTTTTTTTAAACATATTTCTTAAAAAAGCAGCGCATAAATATAGTAAAATAAAAATATATAAATAAATTTTGTAACACAATATTTTTTTTTATGGTGCCATATTTTGAACTGTATTATGTCTCCAACAAATTAATACCGGTTTCATAGTCTCATTTTTCTATCACTAAGACACCAGCAGACTAATTACCGAAAAAAGCAACCGGTTGCTAATTGCACAATGGCAACTAGTTGCGGTTGCTACAATCGGTCGGTTTTTTATAGAGCGCCGTCATGCACTTTTAGTTCGTCAATCGCTCGCTCGAGGCGCTATCGTAGCGTTCTTCATTCCGTAATACGAATATGTGTTGTGGTTCGCAACTATTTGTAAATTGCGACTGTCGATTTAATTCGGCGATTATTTTTTAATACGCAATTTAATCTCTGATTTCATGGACGCAATAGTTGCTTGTGGCGCCATCTATGTATAAACCCCATTAAACACAATCCAAATACGAAACTTGTAACATAAATTAGTTTGTAACAATAACGTTGGAAATAGGGGAATATATTGTTTTACGAACCCCAGAAATGTTATGATTGGTGCAAGATCACTATATTTGAGAATTGGTTGAAGAAAATTAATAAAGAAAGCAATTTAAATGTATCAAATACAATTTTCTCATTAAAAAAGTATAATTAATAGCCTTTAAACTGTCCCACTGCTGGGCAAAGGCCTCTATCATTGAAATTCAAGGCATCGCTACAATTGATGGGTAATGGCTTAATCACCACGCTTGTCAAATGCGGATCGGTGATCACAAATCCGGGCTATGCATCGAAAAATCCGAAATCCGTAAAATTTCAATAAAATAGAATTTTATTGAAATTTTACGGAATTACAGCTAGAAAGCAGGCAGGTGGTCAGTATTCTAGGTCAAAACCATTTGCTGACCCTTTCTCACTATAGTAGTAACCATGTACTAAGAAAATAAAACAATCAGCTTCAAAATTATCTGAGCGTTCAAACACACCAAAAATATCTGAACATTTGACAAAAATCAACCTTATCTCAAGACGTAGAAATTCATTTTTATTTGTTGTTTGAGAACAAATGACATTGAATGAAAGTACATCTTTCACGTATTGGGCTAAGAGTGATTGTTGTCAAGATATTTAGATATATTTGTCAGATATTTTTGGTAGGTTTGAACGCTCAGATTATTTTTAAGCTTATTTTTTTTTTATACAACATGTAACAGAAAGGTGTGGTCAAAATGAAAAGATTCAAAGTATATTCGATCTAGATCTTGTATGCAGAGTTACTAAGACATGATTAATAAGTTTAATTTGTTATGAATTTTTTTATTAAATATTTATACTGTGATGGATGTCACATCAAAATAAACAAGTCACAGCCCTAGTGGTTTAGTAACCTCTGTGTACTTACATTTATGATCACTGCTGCTTGCTTGAACGCGCCTGACGCGCATGACTTCAATAATATAAATATTTAAATTTTTACTTTTATTTTTTAAGTGTTAATTGCTACACTTAAGCTGAATTAAATATTTATATAAAATACAGTGAAAAAATTAAACGCCCACCCGACGCCTGAAGCCTTCCCGGTAGCATAATGGTCAGCGCAGCCGCGCGGATTGCGGAAGACCTAGGTTCGATTCCTGGCTGGGTCGGGTGGGCTTTTAATTTTTTTACTGTATTTTTTTATAAATATATAAATATTTAATTAACAATTGCATGGCAAATTAAAGTTAATAATTGTCTTAATAACAACCACAAGTTCTAGATGGGATACAATTTGGATATTTTCATTTGGATGTTTTAGGCAATGCGCCATCTGTTGGTAGAAATACCCAAACAATTCAAATTTTCTTTTCGTTTATATCGCATTATGGCCTATTGAATGATTATGATTCTCAGATAAGTTTTATCCAACGAACAACATTGTCATTGTGACATATGTCATATAGAGAATCTGTCATTATGTCAAAATTATTCAATGATTTTTTCACATCTACCGGCCAATATTCCAAATTATAACGTGTCTCGTTAATCACTCGACATTGGCGGAATTATTTGTGTTGGAAAGACACTCCAGAAGCCATAACACAAGAAAATAATAATAATAATAATAACTCTAACTGGCAATTGAAAAATCAGCCCTAAAGGAAAAAAAATGTAGATTATTGCTGTCACTTACTCCATTTCTCGAATGTAGTGATTTTGTTCAACTCGTGTGCTATATTTAATTTTTTAACAATAATGTATTGTAAATATACTTATTAATTAACAGAACAATACTCACTCAGTAATGAATCTACTGATGGTCACAAAATGTAAGCATTTATTTTTTAATTATTGTAATTTTATGTCGACATTTTTTTTTTACTTCCTCAAACTAGTATTTGCGATGTGTGAAGTTAAATTTAATTATAGGCAGGTTTTTGACGCTATTGACTTGCAATATTTAAAGTAAAGCAACTATAGCAATGGCCGGTCTCTGGATGGGTGACCGCTTTCAGATATCTCGTGCTCCTCCGGCAGGCTTTCAACAAGGTGGACCTACGATCTGGTGAAGGTTGCGGGGAGCCGCTGGATGCGAGCACCACAAAACCGGTCGTTGTGGAGATCCTTGGAGGAGGCAGACGTCCAGCAGTAGACTTCTTTTAGCTGAGATGATGATGATGTGTTCCTCCATGTTTAAGTATGTTGAGCCGTTGGTCCCGATTCTTGAGCCATCAACCAGGTATGCCAGCGTGGTGGCTCATGGCCTTATCTCTTCATAAGCTATATTTTTTGTGCGATATGTGCTTTTGAATCCTGAGTCTATCAGAAGGGAAGTTTAGTGTCTAATTCTCGCAACGCCACACTCTTGGATTTTAAAATGAATTATTGGCCTAAATCTTGTCAATCTTTGTCAATTCGTGACAAAATGGTGACAAATTGTTATTGGTTTTTTATAGATATTTAAGGGATACTGACGAGGAGTTCAATGGCTCAGTGGTAAAATCGCTCGGTCTGCCGTTGCTGAAATTAAGCAATTTTCGCAAAGCCGGCCATCGGATGGGTGACCAATAATGTTTCATATCGCTACTTCGTGCTTCGGCCTATGTAAAACCGTTGGTCCCAGCTGCATTAGCAGTCGTTAACAACCACCGCACCGCACTGGGCCCGCGTGGTGGTTTATGGCCCGTTCTCCCTGTCCCAGCAGTGGGGACATAAAATTAGCTGATTATATTATTGTCTTTTACATGTTTAACTATGTAAATAATCCATTTCAAAATACAAGAATCTCTGGTGGATATATGCGCACGTAAACAAATCATAAAACTAGACATTTTTAATTGTTATTTATTGCATATAATAACTATGTATATGATAAGTGAATTGAAAAATGTCGACATGAAAGTTAGCAATAAATTTGTACTATGTTGTGATAATATAGCGTCGGCTAAATGCGTTTCTTTTGATTTGATTTTTGTGTATTGTACATTGATACTATATTATTTTTGGATAAAACTGTTCAGTATGTAGATGATGTTTGACATATGTATATGTAATTTTTAATAAACGAATAGAATTTTGTAATAAAAATTTGTTTTTTTTAATAATTTTATTGCGTATGACCCTTTTTTTCCTTTAGTTGATGGCTTCGTGCGATTAGCACATTTAGCCAGTGTCAAAGTAATTTTTCTTACAAGTAATATATAAAGAAACAATATTTCTTTCCTGTATGATGATGATGATGAATGATAATAGAAATGAGAAGTGAGAAATGATAACCCCTCGAGTATCTCAGTAAAGATGTGGGGCTTTACAAAGTCCTCGGGCGGACTTCTTGAGAGAATTTGAAAAATGAACGTTGCGTTGTTTTGTTTGCCATTTGCCAACACTCATGCACACTCACGAACACTTAACGGTTAATAATCCACCATTATTTCACATTAATATTCGACAATTCTTTTTATTTTAGACTATCAAATCGCAGACATGACTTCACTTTCCCGCCAAGAAGTCAGCATGACCCTTTATCTCTTGATGTTTTGTGATGATAAGACCGAAGATGGAAGCTTACTTCATCGGGAATCCTCAACTACTGAAGCACTGCCTATCTTTGTTGTAGACAGCTAGGCGAATTTACTATAAGAATGTGATTTTTTAATCTAATTTAAAAAATAATAATAAGTATATTACATTTTTAATATAGATAGGCCTTTAACGGGGTGCAGCGCGGACGCAAAACTGCGTGTTTCAAGTTTGTTTATGATAGCGAGCGAGCGGCGCGTGGCAGTGGCGGGACAGCGCGCGGGACAAGGATACGCACGCACACTCATATCTGTACAGAGTAGGCTGGGGATTTAGTTAGAGCAATGTTTACTCAAGTAAAATCATAGGCGTTTGGGTAAAAAATAATGAAGTTAATATTTTCATATTCATATTTTTTAATTGAAAAATAAGACAACAGTGGCCTGCGGAATATCTATACAAACATTTTCATGTCGGATCATTGTTTTATTTGTGCTATATTTACAAAGTTTCTGAAGAAATAAGTTTTTAGATATCATTACTTTTAGGTATTGTTTATGCAGTTTCCGGGTATTTGTTTCAAATTCCAAAACAACCATGGCCTTGTGAAAGGATCAAGCTACCTACACTTGTCCTTTTAATGTATATGATAAAACTTGTAAATTTTCGAAATTCCGCGCGGCACCCCCTTCAATAAAAGTTTCATGATTATGGCTATATATATTAGCAAATGTAGCGAAAAAAATACCACGAGCGGGATTCGAACCCGCACCCCATTAAATACCGGGTCAGGTGCAGAACCGTTATGCTATCGTGTTTATAACCATAAACATAAATATAGGTTGCTAATTCTTAACTGATTTTTAATATTTGTAAAAATATTAGTATCCGATGTTGATGACGTAGTTGTCGACATTGAATAGGGTTCCTTTAGCTTACAGAGCAAGAGTAGATAATGTTGATTTTCGGCGAACACTGAACCACGATGTCGTGGAGTGCGGGCTCGAATCCCGATCGTGACTTTTTTTCAACACTTTAAATAGATGGTTTTATGAAAAAGTTGTAACTTTGAAGTTTTTATGTAGGATGCCGTTAGCGAATATACAACGCCGGTGATCCACCGTTTAACCTGCAAATTTTCCAATCGCTATTTTCTTACAAATCTGTCGCTAAGTCTCGCTTAAAACTCGATGTTCCAATTGTTCCAAATGAAACATATCACTGATTCGGAACAATGTACTGTTGCAGATGCAATGTTCCAATCTTTTTAGGGATACGTTTTTCCCACGACTAGTGTAGAGGACCGGACGTCAACTTTTTGCAATTGATTTTTGTGGCGCGAACGGATACCCAAATATAATTAGTACTTCGGAGAAACTTGAGCAAAAAAAGTGTATCTCAACAGATTGATTCTTGGTAGACCGTAATTAGTTGCGGCTTGCGAGGTCATCAACAACGGGGAACGGGAGAATTGCTGTTTTTTTTCTTATTTAAAATAAAATTGTTTTATTTCAATAACAAACCGCATGTTTACAATGTTGTGGTGACATTCCTGGTAAGTATAATAATACCTGTATCAGGGCGTCACCGCTCTTCCAATTTGTCTTATCTTACAGGTATGTGAAATTCAAATAAAACAAAAACAAATGATAAAAAGAAATTAAAATTATTGTGTGTTGAGTGTGTGAGGGGGTGTGTGTGTGTGTGTGTGTGAGTGTGTGTGTCGTCCATCTCCTTTTATAAAAAATCATCTTTTTAAGTTTTATATATATTAGGTAGGTATTATAAAAGGATGTTTTTGCGACTGAGTGCCGTTTTACGCGAATCGTGTTATGCGACAGTTTGACATTTCACGCAAACTATGTGTCCGTGACTGAGTGACATTTTGGGCAAGAATGTTTTGCGAGAGTGACGTTTTGCGCAAATCATGTTACGTTACGCGACAGTGACATTTTACGCAAGCGATGTTTCCAAAAGACATGTTTCGCAATTCGCACTGTTGTTCCTGCGTGTGCCAGTTGTGACTTGCTATTGCGCCCCCCGCGTACCCACTCTTCATTCCCATTCAACTATTTCAAAAGCCTAGTAAGGAGCACTAACCACTTGAAAACCTAGCATGTCTCAGAGATTTACTAGGTTTTGAAATGATTAAAGTGCTTTGCTAGGTTTAAAAATGGTTATGAGGTGGTGAATGGTGCACTTACTAGGTATTGATGCTTCAATATCTATGTTTATATCTTGGATTTCAATGCTGGTGTTTTTGTATTGTGTAGGGACTTACTATATTTGGAAGATTAACGCAAAAACCTATTTTTTTTCGATGTCTTTTTTACGTAGTAATTGTTATTTCTTTTATAATTGATTATTAGAATAATGTTGTGATCTCATCTCATTACGCGATAATTTTAATTTAGACACCTACCCAGTGGCGTAGCGTGGGTGTCGGCCGCCCGGGGCGGAAGACAATTTTGCCGCCCTCTTATTTAGGTATTTCAATTTAATGTATGCTATACATTACATACATTAATTCTAGAGAACTTTTCGGCAGGAACTGTCATCATTATTTTGCACTATACAATACAAGTCAGATTTTAAATAAAAATGTTTATCTAAGTACTACAACACGTTATTATTATACAAAAATTCTTTTACTTGCCCTTGGTTGTGTTTAGACGTGTACATGCATGGTGTGAAAGTGTGCGTGTCCGCATACGCAAAACAAATATTCACAAAAATAAAAGTGTTATCGTAATTTAAAACGCAATTTTTTTGTACCGAAATTGCTCAAATTACCCCTAAATCAAGCTAATATTATATTTCTGACCACATTTTCCATAAATGGCGGCGTTCGCTATAAAGGTCCTACCAACCGAAGTGCCGACAAAAGTATTGCTATGTAAGTTGTCATTTAACAAAATTTTTATCGGGGTACATTTTTTTGACTTATTTTTTAAAATGATAACGTAAATAGAACTAAATCTCGATACCTAATAACATCTTAACGGATCGGACAGGGTTTTTTTTACATATTGTTGTTATAATAGAAGTCATTCTTGATTATTAGTCATAAACAATCCAAGCACAAAATAAAGGGTTCATATTGGGTTGCATAAATTAAAGAGGCATTTTTAAGGCTGCATAACGTCTTTTGACATTCTCTTCATATAACGTTCATTCAGAATAAATAATTAGGCATACCTACTTTATTTCCCAATACCTTCTTTATAATAATAATGATGATGATGATACAATATTAGCATCAAATGTTCATGCATAAATGTTTTTACAATAACGATTATTAATCTTAACATACATAAATAAAAAACCCATGTCATCATAAGTGGTTGTGAAACGAGTACATCATCTATTTTATCGCATTTGCCCACCAACAATTTTTATATGGAGCTAGATTTCTGTTGCCTAATAAAAAAACCTCGAAATTCAAGACAAACGCGATTATGATAAAGAAAATTATAGTATGTTAAAATTAACACTGCTTATCATAATTTATGCGAGAAAACATACTGAAACTGTTATGCCAAACTACATTATGACGAAAGAGATCCCCAAAATAAAATACGGGGAATCCTCGCAAGTCAGTATAGACGGTGTTGCCAGCAGTCGCTCGCTACAAAATATCATTCAAAGAAAGAGGATTCCCCGAATTCGTCACAGAATAAGTAATGAAAAATTCCGTGCTCTTATCAATCGGTCCGAATTTTTAGTTGTGATAAAAATATTAAATGGTTCAAATATTTTTATTATTTATTGTGAAATTTTGCCGCCCCCTAAAAAGTGCCGCCCCTGCCGCCCTCTCTACGCTACGCCACTGCACCTACCCTTCTACTTATAAGCCACTATCTCTTTAAAACAGTTTAAATGACGTGAGTCAGTAACGCGCACTAGTATTTCACGGTGCGCAGAACTTAAATTACGGATGAAATCTTAGCAAATCCTCGACATCTGTGCTTAGTTGAATAGAAAATTAATTATTTTAAAATTTTATTTGAAGCGCACCTATGGGTATGCTTCATGGAATACTTTAGGTATATTTCGTGGAATACCTCATGACAATGCCCCTCAGGTGATTAGATTGCAGTAGGTATCATCGACATTATTGTCGTTCGTGTTAAATGAGGAGCCTGAAAGTTCAATAAGCACATTCAAGGTGTGCTAAAAATAAAGAAAATAGGTACTTACCTTAAAGTTTAAAACAAACACTAATTTTCTATTCAATTTTACATGTTCATCATCATCATCATCTCAGCCAAAAGACGTCTACTGCTGGACCAAGGCCTCCCCCAAGGATCTCCACAACGACCGGCTTTGTGCTGCTAGCATCCAGCGGCTTCCCGCGACCTTCACCAGATCGTCGGTCTACCATGTTGGAGGCCTGCCCACACTGCGCTTTCCGGTATACGCGGCCGCCACTCGAGGGCTGTTCCGCCCCAGCAGCCATCAGTCCTGCGAGCAATGTGTGCCCACCTGAGCTTAGCAACTCTTCGGGCTATGTCAGTTACCTTTGTTCTTCTGCGGATCTCCTCATTTCTGAATTGATCACGCAGTGAAAACCCGAGCATAGCCCTCTCCATTGCTCTTTGAGTGACGTGGAGCCTTTTTATGAGGCCTATATTGAGCGACCACGTCTCAGTCCCGTATATATCATGTGATCACTGGCAACACACACACTGCCCCCCAACCGCCTAACTCTCTCGCTTTCGATCGCTTTGAAGGCGAGGCCCTCGCCTCGCTTTCTAATATAATATCGAAATACAATCCCGAATAATATCGAAAGCTATAGCCTATAGCTTTTCGATATTGCTTTCGAAATGACAAGATGACGCCTCCTCCTCGCCTCGCCTTCAAAGCGATCGAAAGCGAGAGTTAGGCGGTCGCTGGTCAAAGAATTTCGTCTTGAGACACTGCGGTACCTTTATCGGACGAAAAGATATTTCGTAGCTTACCGAACGCTGCCCAGCCTAATAGTCCAGTCATTTGGTAGTTCCACCTGGAAAGTTTCCAGGAAGTTTTGAAAATTGGTGATTTTATAGATTTTGACGTGCTTTTTTCGAATTTTTACTTTGCCACCTCGTATCTTTGCTAGTCGCGCCGCCATATTGGAAAAATGGCGCCAAAAACAGTTTTTTGACAATAACTCCTTTCCAACTTATTTTACGATGAAAATAGTTATATGATAAATTAAACTAGAGAAAATTTCCTACAATTTATATAGTAACCTTTTTGTAGAATCAATAGTTTTAGCGTACGAGCGCCACGAAGTCCACTCCAACACGTGTTTTGACCAAATAACTCATTTCCACACCACCATGAGATAGAGTAAGTGGTGCGTTTTTTTTGTGGTATCCCCAGTAGGCCTAATCAGTTCACTTCCTTCGCAGCTATGGCTCTGAAAATGCGAACGATAAACTTGTACTGATGATTTAGGTAGAATATTTGAGCTCTGTCAGCAACAAAACATCAATATTCATTCGACCAAAATGTATGGAACAGCTGAATATTATTTTCGAGTTAGGGAGTTGGTCCAATAGTAAGAGTTGTTCGTTTGTATCACGGGAGTCATCTCAGAAGGTTTGGACGGTGATAAAAAAGTAAATCTGTATACAACCATGCTGAGTGCTCAGGTGCTGACAATAGAGCTCTGCTGTGGTGTTCGTTGGCGAAGGCTTATGTCTAAGTACATGTATAAAGGCTGAAGTTGAAGGAAAATTAAAGAAAAATATTGGATAAATACAATTTATTTCACTTAACCTAAACATTGGGAATACAATTCACTAAATAAACTATAAGCGCACGGCAGTGCAATAGCCAAGTTGCGACATACTTTGTAGTAATAAGTAATACTTTTAAGTAAAATATAGCATTTTTAGGAACGTAACATATTAGTGTTCACAAAATAAACTTATTTATTATAATAGAAAAAAATAAGCAAAAATTTATTTAAAAATAAATTTAAAATTGATCCAAGAGTATTAAATAACAAGTATTTAAAGATAAATTCATTTTAAAAAACATAAATTTCACATTTGCTTAGAGGGATTTTTTGATCTATAAAAATATGACGACGACTATATGGAAAACAATTCACTAAAGAAACTATAAGCGCACGGCAGTGCAATAGCCAAGTTGCGACATAACTCGATGTAATAATAAGTATACTTTTATGTAAAATATAGTATTTTAGGAACGTAACATATTAGTGTTCACAAAATAAACTTATTTATTATAATAGAAAAAAATAAGCAAACATTTATTTAAAAATAAATATAAAATTGATCCAAGAGTATTAAATAACAAGCATTTAAAAAATAAATTCATTTAAAAAAAACATAAATTTCACATTTGCTTAGAGGGATTTTTTGATCTATAAAAATATGACGACGACTATGTTCAACAAAACTATTTAAAACCGTTCTAATAAAAAAAGTACAAACGATATTTGTTCATTTATTGTTAATTGTATTAAAATCTCAGAAAAAATATATTTTAAATATTCACATATAATCACGTTCAATTAATGAGTTTAAAATAAAACTATATATTTGTAACCTGTTTTATTTAAAACGCATTCAATATTATTTGAAATACATGCCCATAATTAATAATATAAACATTTAGAATTGATTTATAAAATATAAAGCTGCTTTAAGAAAGCCAATTGATTGCAAATACAAAAATAATAAAGTTAAGAATAAATTATTTTAAAATTTTAAAATACATGTTTGTACAGAAACATCTTTTAAAAGTAGAGCAGTGGTCGACCAACTTTTATTTGATAGCTACAAAAAGATTTAAAAAAATCTGTAATAAAAAAAAAATATATTTTTTTATTGAAGATTTTTTACACAGTTATCTAATCTAAATAAATGTAATATTAAATATTTTCCGAAAACCGTATTTTTAATAAAAATCAATAACTTTCACAAGTTAGCTACCATAGAAAGCCGGTCAAGCTATAAAAAAATAGGAAACAATTTGCGACAAAATATAAAATAGACACTTAAAGTCATTCACAATAATCTTAACTAATTAGTTATTATGAGTACTATTATAACTTAATTTTAATAAGGCGTTTCTAAATTAAATAAAAAAAAAAACTAAATTATACATTTCGACTTTTGCAAATATTGGCATGAAAAAATATTCTTAAAAGATGGCATCGTTTTAATTTGAAATCGTACTATTGTAACGTTTTTTACGCTTTTTCTAGTACCTAAGTAACCTGGCTTTAAAAACACCTTTTCTATCAATTAAAGTGATATCAAATATTTTTAAATGAAAAACATCTGCCATCGCTTACGTTAAAATAAACTTACTTTAGCTATTATTGTGTTTGATATTTATCTTTCAAATTAAGAATTTCGAGCGATTCTTTGTCTCAAAAGAGACAAAAATTCGTTTAGGCGCTAACGTTATCAAGCCCTGAAAAACACGCTACGTAGACCCTGCAGTGCTTTTCATGATTTTCTTAATGTCTCTCTGTAACCATCGCATTTCCGAAAGCAGCCAAATATTAATTTCCATGTTTACCTATCAACTTTATAGGTAAAAAGAAAAAAGAAAAAAGAAATGCAGCACGAACCGCATATCTTTTCTTTTCTTTTTAATATAGCTTATGCTACTCAGCGCTAATGTAGCATTCTAATGTTAAAAGAATTTTTTAAATCGGTCCAGTAGTTTTTGAGTTTATTCGTTGCAAACATACATACAAAAATATAAAGCTATATAGTATTAGCTCTTTATGATATTAGTATAATATTACCTTGGACTAGCTGACCTGACAGTTTCTATGACAACAAAACAAACAATAATAGTTTACGCGTGAAAGCGTATCAAACAAACACATTTATTTAAAATAATAAGTATCCTATGTCTTTGATTATACTCTAGTACTCTTGAGAGTATGTTTACACAAGATGATCGGTTGAATAATAGTTTACGCGTGAAAGCGTAACAAACATCAATCAAACAAACAAACATTCTGACTTTCGCATTTATAATATTAGTTAGAATTATATTTGTCATGCATATAATTTATAGAATTAAGAACAACGTATGTACTTTAACGTTTGTTTTAATTTTTAATTATACAGAGCTGTAAAACTATAAATCGTAAATCAATTTCGTATGACACAATAGTATTTTCCCCTCATTCTAAAATAAATTAAATAATTAGCAAACGGAGTAGTGGTCTCTCTAACTAAATAGCTGATAGAAATCCGACGTTTTAAATAAAACAATTTTTGCCGTGAGACTTTATGTAAATAGATGGACTGTTTAATACTCAATCATACATCATTTAATTACTGTTTCATAATTTTTTTTTATACGTAGCACGGCAAATGACTCCATTTCACCCGATGTTAAGTGAATATGGAATCCAGTTGCGACGACAACTGGTGCAGCGTGAAAACAACGCAGCATCAGTTACCCTCACTCTGCCGGCCCACAAGGTGCCTCTTCACGTCTAGTTTGAAGGACCCCATATCATAGGAAGGGTGGAAAACGTGTGCTGGCAAACTATTCCATGTTTTGGAGGTGCGACAAAGAAACGAGTCACCAAATTTCTTAGTGCGCGATGGAATATTTAAGACAGTGAAGCGGTGACTCCGGAGAGCAGCCCTTGTACTCCTTTGGAGGAAGGGAGAAGGTGGGATGAGGTCAAAGAGTTCTTCAGAGCACTCGCCTTGGTATAAGCGGTAAAACACGCTGAGTGACGCAATATCTCTACGCAATTGCAGAGTTTCAAGAGTATTTGTGACTTCTGCGTTGCCGATAATGCGTACAGCGCGACGCTACAATCTGTCCAAAGCATCGAGAAGGTACCTTGCGGAACCGTCCCAGATGTGCGAGCAATACTCCACGCAAGACCGTACCTGTGTTTTGTACAAAAGGCACAACTGGTCCGGCGTAAAGAATCGCCGTACCCATCATTATCATCATCAGCTCATTGTTATGTCCCCACTGCTGGGGCACGAGCTTTCCCTATGGATAGGTAGGGAGAACTACGCGGGCCCAGTGCGGTCAGTGGTTGTTACTGCTAATGCCGGGACCAACGGCTTTACGTGCCTTCCGAAGCACGGAGGAGCTCGAGATGATACATTTTTGGTCACGCCCGGACCGGCCTTTGCGAAAGTTGCTTAACCTCAGCACTCGCAGACCGGGCGCGTTAACCACTGCGCCATCGAGCTCCTCGAATGACTGTTTAGTATACAATAAACAATACAGATTTAGCAATTACAACCAATATAATTGGCTATGCAAAAAATGATTTGTAACGACCTACAACGTTCGTAATCAGTTTGTTTTAGTGTAGGTAACTTTACATAATAAATGCTTCATCGAGCGTATATAATCGTTCGTACGAGCAACGTTTGCCACGGTCAGATGAGAATGGATAGCCCAGATATTAAGAGGTTGGGCAAATAGAAAATCCGATGTTTTATATATCTTATACGGGTAAGCACAGTGGCTTCATCTCACCTGATGTTAAGTGATGATAAGGCCAATGATGGAAGCGCACTTCACCCGGGATCCTCAACTAGTGAGGCACTGGCTATCTTATCTCTAGCTGCCGGAACACAACAATGCTACAAACATTGATGCTATGGCGACATATTTAGATGAGATGGTGGTAGCTAGCCAGGCGGGCTAACAAGGTCTACCACCAACCAAACCGAGTACACAAACATGTACCCCCGCTGAGAATCGAACCCGGGGCCTCTGGGTCTAAACCGGTGGTCTTAACCACTAGACCACAGAGGCGGTTAAAATGATTCAGTTCTCGGTGAGGGTTCAATTTTGGGTAAGGGGTGAATTTTTTTTCAACACTTTGTCCTTTTTTCAAATTATCAAACACATTAAATGAAGCCACGATCTTTAATCGTGCTATGGCGACGTTGTATTAATTATCGCACGGATTAAAATAGTATTATGATTATTTTAGTTGGGATTAAGATTTATGTAAGTACTTCATTAGTTGCGTGCGAATACGGAAAACAACTATCAAGATCTATCAATGGATTAGTAATATTACTTAAAACCTGTCCATACAATATTAAATTTAACACACAAACTGAAATTATCGCTTTATGTCTTTACTAAAATATGAGCTCGATGGCGCAGTGGATAACGCGCCCGGTCTGCGAGTGCTGAGGTTAGGCAACTTTCGCAAAGGACGGTCATCGGATGGGTGACCAAAAATGTATCATCTCGAGCTCCTCCGTGCTTCGGAAGGCACGTAAAGCCGTTGGTCCCGGCTGCATTAGCAGTCGTTAACAACCACCAATCCGCACTCGGCCCGCGTGGTGATTTATGGCCCGTTCTCCCTATCCATCCATAGAGAAGGCTCGTGCCCCAGCAGTGGGGACCTTTACGGACAGGCTGATGATCGGCCTCTTGGGATCGGCCGCCGATCCCCAAGCAGGAGTCGCATTCTTTTCCTAGCCATGAAGTCACAATCGCACAGAGGTGCTGCGTTGACGTCTCCTCTCCACATGCCCTACTCAAGCTGTTACTTCTATAAAAGCTATGCAATAATATGCAATTAAAGCTTAAAGATGAAGACGTCTTGATTGGGTGTAAGGAAAAAAAATCCGGCTAAGTGAGAGTCGGACTCGCGCACGAAGGGTTCCGTACTTCATACGTATTAAAAAAATATACGTATTAAAAAAAAACTACTTACTAGATCTCGTTCAAACCAATTTTCGGTGTAAGTTTGCATGGTAATGTACATCATATTACATTTTTTAGTTTTATCATTCTCTTATTTTAGAAGTTACAGGAGGGGGGGGACACATTTTACCACTTTGGAAGTGTAAATTTTTTTTTTAATAGTTTGAAAATCTTAATGCGGTTCACAGAATACATCTACTTACCAAGTATCAACAGTATAGTTCTTATAGTTTCGGAAACAAAGGGGGCTGTGACATACGGACGCGGACGGACAGACAGACAGACAGACAGACATGACGAACCCATAAGGGTCCCGTTTTTTGCCATTTGGCTACGGAACCCTAAAAACGGTCGATTCCAAAGTACTAATTTTTGATTTTTGATGTGATATAATTATTGGCTTTTTTTTAAATAAACTTATAACATTACAGGAGAAAGAAACAGCCCTTGGCGAGTTTCATGCGGCTTCTTCTCGGTACAAATCTCCACCGAAGGGTTTACGAAGTCATGGCTTTGAATTGACGTTCAAAAAACACTTGTAAAAGTTATTTTTAATAAAAATTTTGAATTTTTGATGATTATTTGAAATTAAATAAAAATACTTTCACTTTATAAGAGTTGGCTACAGTATCAGTTCAATATCTCTTATTATTTTAATGTAACCTATTAATAATATACTCGCCGCGATAAAAGCCGATCAAACACTTAACCTGTCATCTGAGCAAATCTGAGCGAGCACTGATCAGTGCCATAAACAATTAAAATTCTATTGTGTCTGTATAGATGACAGGTTAATAGCCAAAATAAGTTTAAAAAGGTTAAATAATATTTCATCTTACAATATTCTTAGCTTATTTGTTGTGACATATGTTGCGACTTCACTCGTTCGATTACCTGTAAGAAAAAAAACATTTATTAAAACAAATAATCTAAAAATAAAAACCAACAAATATTTTGTACACTTAACAATTTGTTATCACTTAGTATTAAGAAAACAAAATATACATCATCAGCTCATTCTATGTCCCCACTGCTGGGGCACGAGCCTTCCCTATGGATGGATAGGGAGAACGGGCCATAAACCACCACGCGGGCCCGTACAGATGGTTGTTAACGACTGCTAATGCAGCCGGGACCAACTTTACGTGCCTTCCGAAGCACGGAGGAGTTCGAAATGGAAAAATTTTTGGTCACCCATCCGATAACCGGCTTTTGCGAATGTTACTTAACCTTAGCAATCGCAAACCGGGCGCGTTAACCACTACCCCATCGTTACTTTTGCATTTGATTGTACTAGACAATAATATATCTAACGAGAATAAAAGTAATTTTTTTCTAAAAGTATAATAATTCGTTTAGGTAAATGCTAAAACGATACACGAGTAGGGTTACCAAATGGAAAATTTAAAAGTCCTGAGAAAAAGTATGATCTCAGTAAAAAAGTCCTGAGATTTTGTCGTAAGCGTAATTCGCAACTCTGTGGAAAAAAGTACTTAACTATAATCTAATGTTGTTACTGATATTTTGCAGTTACTAGGAAACAAAGTCAAAAATAGTAAGTAGGTACTTTATGAAAAATCAAAAAATCCTGAGATTTCCAAAATCCGGCCGCAATCTTGCCAGGAGCCTAAAAATCCTGAGATACCATACACGAGGGATGTTGACGAAAACATTTTTTATTTAAATTCGATAATCAGCTGCTTCGAACGGGCAGCACAAAAGTTCAGTTTGAATGTCGACAGCATTGCCATGTGAAAGTAACTAAAGTAAACTAATCTAGCTGTATCAATGTCAGTTAGGCATTTGACAAATTTTCATCAGTGCATAAGCCGCTAGGGTAATAATAATAACTAGCAGCCGTAATTTTATTAAGGCTGCACGGATTGTATCCTAAGCTTAGAGCAATTATCCTAAGCTTAGAGCAATTATCCTAAGCAATGATAAATTAAAAAAGATAGAATGTGAGTTTGAATTGGCATTGACAGATTTCGGCCGCTCCTCTTCCATTTTTAAAATTTTTGAAAAGAGTATTTTATGTGTGAGGGTCAATACATGGTAGTATGTGTAATGTTTGTTTTATTGATTTAATGTATTTTTATGCGTAACTTAAAAAAATATTAACATTCTGCAATCCTTCTCTATATAAACTACAAGTGTGCGAAATTTCATACTCCTCCGTCCGCGCAATTTTCGTAAAAAGGGGTACAAAGTTATTGCTTCACTTATTAATAATAAATTATTTCGATCACGTTAACGAAAACGATAATTAGTATGGCATTGAAGCAGCGCCTCCTGGCGACATACGAGAAGACTTTTAGAGCTCAGTCTTTCCAACAATTTATTGCTAGCCACACAGAAGATTGGCATTCAATGTGATGCCTAGAAACACTGGCACTGTGGTGTCAACATATTTATAAATAGCATACCCAGGTATATGAGATAAAGACCGATCGCTACCTTGTTATTGTGACATATTGTTTTCTTAAGTTTACTTACGCGAACACAACGCATTAAAATAAACAAACAACACACCACCGGTTTAGACCCAGAAGTCCCGGGTCGATTCCCAGCGTACAAGTTTGTGTACTCTGTTTGGTTGCTGGCAGAACTTGTTTGTCCGCCTGGCTAGCTACCACCATCTTATCTAAATCATTATCATCATCATCTCAGCCAAAAAGACGTCCACTGCTGGACAAAGGCCTCCCTCAAGGATAAATCATTTTGAGGGGAATTTGCCATAATCGCCACGCTTGGCAGGCGGGTTGGCGATCGCAGTAAGGTGAGAATAATCACAGAATAATCTTATCTAAATATGTCGCCATAACATCAATGTTTGTAGCATTGTTGTGTTCCGGCAGCTAGAGATAAGATAGCCAGTGCCTCAGTAGTTGAGGATCCTGGGTGAAGTGCGCTTTAATCATTGGCCTTTAACGTCACTTATCATCAGGTGAGATATAAAGATATAAAAAGACACGGATGGATCGATGTAAAAGCAAGTAGATCTGTAAAGGTTGTTTTATTTATTGTGACATAAAAAACGTCTGCATGCTTGCCCGACAACAGGTAACAACCTGCATGCAACAAATACTGTTTGAACAAAAACTGTTTGAACGCGCGTGAAGCGGCCGCATCGGTCAGCGAACTCCACGTCATGAGCGCAAGCGCACCCAGCTGCTGCCATAGACTTAGTAAAGTACCAGAGTGCCTCATTTAAATACTTATCTTATTTTTAGTATTATTCACTATAGTTCGACTTTTACGAGAGTACTGTAGTGGTACTGTATGACATTGTGGAAATTGAAACTTTTACCTGATGTAAATTTGTTAACGTAAGTATATATTTTTTTTTTTACATCAACATGTACAAATGAATGTATGAAGTCAACCACAACTGGTTGTCTTCTATATTTTTTGTGTTTATTGTAATGGAAAGTGTCCTGCTACGATAGGGCATTTTCCAATATTTTTGACGCTGTAAGGGAGAAAAGAGCTGGACACTTGCTGAGTTTCTTGCCAGTTCTTCTCAGTACAGGGTCTCCCAGAGTACTGTTGATGTAAGCATTGATGAATGCTATGACTTACCCAATAATAAGAAAATTACGCCTGCTCAAGTTGTCCCTCGCTCAAATGTTATTTCACCGGATTACAACATTCTCCCCTTAACGATACTGCGTGCGGTGTATTAAGCAAACCCTCTTTCTAATAGCAGTAAAGTTTATTAAACATTCTAAAAATTCAAAATCCAGTTTAGGCTACAAGTATAGCTCTTGTGAATGTCACTATGCCATCGGTTCCTAAGTCTACTCTGGGCGAGGGACCTTGTACTGAGAAGGTCCGGCATGAAACTCAGCAAGTGTCAAGCTCTTTTTTTTTCTTTTTTTTGCGAAATGTAGGTATTACAATAATAGATGACAAACGTTTGTTACTAGGTATCATTTAGACCTTATCCTTAGATGTATGTATACCTTAGTATACATACATTTGAGAGACCATGCCCAGTCAGAAGAATTAATTAATTACAATATTGTCAAATCCAAAATAGCCGTTATTATAATATAAAATGTCAGAAGTTGTAATTAATTATCATAATTTCAGAAATAAGAAGTACAGTCAGCATCAAAAGTAACTGAACAAAAACAAGGTGGCAAAAGTAATAGTCACGTGTAAGTGTCTTTACATACTCATCATTTAACATTTCAGAATTATATGACATTTTTTGTGTTCATAATAAATGGTTAAGGCAATAATGCAAAAGTATATTACTTTTAATTTTCCAAAAGAATCGTAAACAAAATAATTTCAAAATTATCGGAAAGTGCAAAATTCGCAAGATATGTAAGATTATTAAGTGTAGTAAAACACAGACATATATTCTTATAAAGTGCTTTATTCAGCGAATACTACAATTATATAGCAGTTTCTGCGTTATTAACTTAAATTAAATCATACTTCAAAACTATAGAAAACTAAGGATCTAAAATCGTGTGTGCCCTCCAGCATTGTCAATTATACACTGTAGACGTTTCCTCATAGAATTGACCATATTCTTGCATGTGTCTAATCCTCGGTAATGGTCCCATGACTGAGAAACGTGGCTACGAAGAGCGTTTAGTCGGCGAGGAGTGGTTGGATCCCATGTCTGGGTCATTAGCTCCCATAAATTTTCAATAGGGTTAATGTCAGGTGATTTGGGTGGAAAAGGCAAGGCAATGATTTCATCACTATGGTCTCTCAACCACGCTTTTGTAACTCGTGCTGTGTATACTGAACAATTATCATGTACGAAATACAGTGGACCATTATTAGGGTAGCAGATGGCCGCAGTTGGCAACAAACATTCTTGTAGTATATCTATGTATCCCTGGGCATTCATTCTTCCACCGATCTCTACTAGTTCTCCTGGACCAGCTGCCGACATCCAGCCCCAGAACCCGAGATTCAGTCGTCCACTTGCGGTGACGTTGACAATGTTGCGGTCAAGATATCTCGTATTATTTGGTCTCCACAAAGTTAACCGTCCAGTTTCATTAGATGTAAACGTCTTTTCATCGGTGAATATAACATTTTCAAAATCAATTAAGGTATGCGTTGGAAAATCTTAACCTCTCTGCCTTATGCATAGCTGTTAAAGCAGGTTTGCGAGCAGGTTGGCGGCAGTGTACATTAGCGTCGTGTAATATTCGCCGCACTGTAGACCGGGAGACACCATAGCATAGTCAGTAGCTAAATCTGCGACTGGTTGAAAGCCATTTTGTCTCACTTTTCGCACTATTTCATCACGAACAGCAGTGTTCGTAACTTTAGGCCTTCCAGTTTTTTTTGCCACATTTAAGTGACCTTCACTTTCCCACCGACGAATCCAGAGCACAACTGTATTTCGAACAACACCAACACGCCTAGCTATGTCGGGTATTGACAATCCATCATCGTGTAATGCTACAATACGATGTCTCTCATGATCTGTTAGATAATGAGACATAACTAAGTAGTATTTGTTATCAGGTATTATTTATAACATAACCAATTTGATTAGATAGCTTGAGTAGTAATACAGGAATATCTACTTGAATATTGCTAATGACGTGAAGTGAATAATGACAATGTCACCTCAAGTAAATCAAATCATAGAAAATTCTTTTGATTTTAGAACAATCATTTATTTGGATACATTCCAAAGAGTTTTCACAAATGTATTTCAGATACTTATGAAACAGTAAGGTCAGATAGTTATGAAATGACACACGGTCAAATAATTATAACTTCTCTGTAATTATCTATTTTTGAAATTTAAAAGTAGTTTATTTTGAAGTTAGTGACAGTCATGTAATTTTGACTTAACAGCTATGTCAGACAATTCTGGTCATTTCAACCGTAACAATCATTTGAAAATTTCATATGCTAAGCTACTTTTGATGCTGACTGTACCTAACAAATTAATAATTAATACAAGGAGTTAGTACATGAATGCATAAAGAAACATTGTTATTTAATTTTATCATTTAGAAATTCCTCTATTGAGTAATAATTAAGCCTTGTTAGTAAGAAATTCCACCAACCTTTTTTTGAAACATTTTACAGGTAAGGTCTTAAAAGTATTAGGAATGTTGTTAAAGACTATGTGTTAGCGCACTCTGGCGGCCCATCGGGAAAACTTCCCGGAGAGCGGCGAGACGCGCGGGCGCCGTGCGAGACCTACCTATATAAGCCGGACCCGACCCCACTTTCTCTCCTCATCTATTCGTCACACATTCGCATCGAATTAAAATAAACGTCTTTTGTATTGTACCTTAATTTACAACTATAAATCAATAACTATTGGAAGAAGTCATTTTCATTTCTGAACCTGCACGCCGAATTATTAAGAACTCAACAAAATTGGACCTTCGATACGGATTTCTTTATCGGCGACTGCAGCGGCGGTCACCATCGGCACCAGCCATTCCAAAAGCTACTGTCTTTACTCCGTTACAGCTTATCTACTTCCACTTAAGTCTATGGACATAGCAAGAAACGTACGCAGCAATGTCAAGTACCTAGTTTGCGATACTGAACCAAATTAACGGCTTTTTGACCACTATCTATTAGCGTCACAAAAAATATAGACATGCCGAGACTATTTTTAATGTTTTCATGCAACCACGGGTCTTTATCGCACCCGAGTTAGGGTTGCTCGATATATCGAATCAAAGCGATATATGTAATCGAATTATTAAACATCTATCTTCTGAACTGCAAGGATTTTAGAATATAATTTGTAAGTGATGAAGTGTTTGTTAATCTATACTAATATTATAAAGAGGAAACCTTTGTATGTATGTATGTATGTATGTATGTATGTATGTATGTATGTATGTATGTATGTATGTATGTATGTATGTATGTATGTATGTTTGCAACGATTGAATTAAAAAAGTACTGGACCGATTTAAAAAAATCTTTAGTATTATATAAAATACTAAAAACGACAATTTAATTTTCCAATCAAAATGATTTGTTTGTTTTGTTGTCACGGAAACCATTGATATATATTTAACTCAATGATGGAAACTGTCAAAGCGGTACGAAGTCCGCCGGGTCAGCTAGTTAAGTAATATTTTCATAGCATAACATCATAGGAATAAGTAAACTAGAAAGAGATTATTAAAAAAAAACACAAATGCTTAAAAATACCCACGAGCAGGATTTGAACCTGCACCCTTCTGACATATCTTTAATATTTGTAAAAATATTATGATCGGATGTTAGTGACGGTAGTTGTTGACATTGAATGGGCCTTTGGCTTTCAAAGTAAAAAGTGTTGAATAATTTCGGCGGGCTGGTTAGAACCACGATAGCTCAATTGGAAGACCACCTGACCCGGTATGTCAGAAGGGTGCAGGTTCAAATCCTGCTCGTGGGAATTTTTTCAGCATTTGTGTTTTTGTAATTTGTTCGCAACAAAATTTGCGTTAAAAATTATTTGAACATTTTTAAAGAGATTATTTTAAAAAAACTGGTAAAAATATTGGAAATTAAAGAAAATAAAGTATTAAGTATCCTTTTTTAAATATTTTGGTATCGAGTAATTAAATTAAACTTAAACTAAGCTAAATTAAAATTTCGAATGATTTATCAAAAATATCGATATATTTGATCGATAAAACGCAAAATGAGGAGCTCGATGGCTCAGTGGTTAACGCGCCTGGTCTGCGAGTGCTGAGGTTAAGCAACATTCGCAAAGGCCGGTCGTTGGGTGGGTGACCAAAAATTGATCATCTCTCGCTCCTCCGTGCTTCGGAAGGCACGTAAAGCCGCTGGTGGTGGAACCACCAATCCGCACTGGGCCCGCGTGGTGGTTTATGGCCCGTTCCCCTATCCATCCATAGGGAAGGCTCGTGCCCCAGCAGTGGGGACATAGAGTGAGCTGATGATGACGATGAACGCAAAATATAGGGGTGGGGGGAAGCGTCCAAGTATAGAGCTTGGTAAATGAACTGGTGCTGATGATTGCGTCATAGAAAAATAAAAAGTATTGAACGGCTCGGCTAATCGTTACTTACTCGTAGCTGTGATCCGCGCAATTAACGATCGGAATTAATTATAATTACGATATGAAGGTGAGTCGTGAGGACCTTCTCAACACATCTTTCCTCTTCCCTAAATAGTAGTCAATAGACACGACTATAGTGTCAAGGTTCATACTTCAGTAACAAAATAAGGAGACTGCAGAATGCAAGTTTTTTGATGTGTAACATCTTTTCATCATTTGTGGGAGTGATTTTGTAGAAATGTGACGGAAGTAGGCCGTAACAGCGTAGAAATGGGACGGAAGTATGTGTAACAAGTGTGTAACTGGAGGTCGGGGAAGCTTGTGGGAGTGATTTCCTGAAATGTATAAAGTATAACTGTATAACATGTGGGAGTGATTGCGTTGAAAGTTACAGTAACAGTGTGACTCCTGTCACACTGCTGGCATATATTATATGTGACATATTGTGTCATCATTGTAATATGTCAAATGTTTTCTAATGAGTATTTACTGCATTATCTTTATGATTTGTAAAAAAATATACGTAATTGTTAATTCTCCAATCTATTCTCTGACTTCTTGGCGGGAAAGTGAAGAGTCATGTCTGCGGTTTTGTTTTATTTTCGAAAATTTGTGTTCGTGAGTGTGCATGAGTGTTGGCAAATGAAACAAAAATCCAATATTTTTGACGCTGTAAGGGAGAAAAGAGCTGGACACTTGCTGAGTTTCTTGCCGGTTCTTCTCAGTACAAGATCTCCCGCCCAGAGTAGACTTACGAACCGTTGGCATAGTGACATTCATAAGAGCTACTTGTAGCCTAAACTGAATAAATGTTTTTGAATTTTGAATTTTGAAAACAAAACAGTGCAACGTCACTTTTAAAATTCTCTCAAGAAGTCCGCCCGAGGACTTAGTAAAGCCCCACATCTTTACTGAGATACTCGAGGGGTTGGGTGGTATATCATTTCTCACTTCTCATTTCTATTATCATTCATCATCATACAGAAAAGAAATATTATTTATTTATGTATTACTTGTTAGAAAAATTACTTTGACACTGGCTAAATGTGCTAATCGCACAAAGCCATCAACAAAGAGAAAAAAAAAACTATTTTCTATTGTAATATTGATTTCAAAAGGTGAGATGTCAAATGTATCATCCACTCCATCATTGAAATCGAGTCATCGTTACAATTGATGGGTAATGGCTTAATCACCACGCTTGCTAAATACGGGTCGGTGATCACAAAATCGGGCTATGTATCGTAAAATCCGAACCACTTTGCCCGACCCGGGATCTTCGGGAATCGGGCCGAGCGCTCTGTCACTGGGCCACTAAGGCGTTTTACTATAGTAGTACTAAAGCATTAAGGGTGCCGACCAAAAAAAACCAAAACTGTAGTCACGGTTAAGTTGATATACGATGAAAAAACTATCGTATTACATAAACAAAATATATATTTAGTATCAAAGGGAACGTGCTTACAATTAGTCCGACCCATAAATTCATAACACACTATAGTTTGTTTTTTACAACATCATTTAAAGTTGGGCATGAAAACGAGTGGCGGGGCGTTAGTTCATATCTTAAAGTTTATCTAAATTATTATATGTACCTCTAATTATGTCTTAACTACAAAAATCGTCCGTCTCACATTTTCGATTTACCAAGCGGTTTTTAAAATTAACACGTTAAATTCCCCATACATAATTTTAGTATGGCCGCGCGGCATAAATAAATATGGACGAAGACATTTCAAATAAAATATATGACACTTGTCACTTACGGACGGGGCGCTCCCTTCATTATAGTTTATGGCATAGTTTTAATGTCCCAATTATCTAAAGCGGAAGCGTTGATACTCGTTTTGATAGTAGCTTCACATTCGGTACAGTATCAATCATTCATTATAACTGCTGTAAGCTTTTGTGTGCCCAAATCGTTATCAGACTATAAAAAGCAGGGCTGTTTTTTTTTAAAGGTACACCAACAGCAATACACATAAACAATTAAAATAAATATTACAAGGGTAGTGTCTTAAATATGTTTGCCAATTATAGGTATACACAGCATTCGTAGTACAGTTGTCTTCCAATAGATAAACTTAAATTAAATAAAGAACATAATATGCCAATTATAATCGGACTAACTTAAGGGGGTGCAGCGCGGACGCAAAACTGCGAGTTTCAAGTTTGTTTATGATAGCGAGCGAGCGGCGCGTGGCAGTGGTGTGACAACGGGCGCACGACAAGAATACGCACGCACACTCATATCTGTACAGAGTAGGCTGGTGATTTAATTAGAGCAATGTTTACTTTTTTAAAATCATAAGCGTTTGGGTAAAAAATAATAAAAGTCTTAATATTTTCATATTCATATTTTTTTATTGAAAAGTAAGACAACAGTGGCCAATACAAACATTTTGATGTCGGATCATTGTTTCATTTGTGCTATTTTTACAAAGTTTCTGAAGAAATAAGTTTTTAGATATCATTACTTTTACGTGTTGTTTATGCAGTTTTTGGGTATTTGTTGCAAATTCCAAGACAACCATGGCCTTGTGAAAGGATCAAGCTAAACTACACTAGTCATTTTAATGTATATGACCTATTCAGCGCCTAGCACGTAAAAAACACGTAAATTTTCGAAATTCCGCGCGGCACCCCCTTAAGGCGAAGGGTAAGGCACACTAGCGCCGCTAATGGATTTAATTTGATAACTGCTAAACTGGTTTTTTTTCAAACATTGCGGACCTTTCGACACTAGGCAAACATCTATTATTTAAAAATTGTGCACTACTTTTAGGTTTGTTTTTGTATTCATTCACTATCACCAACAGTGGCCAATGTTTGTGAATAAATGCGATAGCCCGTTTTGTGAATAAACCACGCAACAAAAAGTAGTGCACAATTATTCTTGCGCTTCAGTGGTTTTGTAGTTATTTATTTAATCGGACACAACAGGTGGAAGTCATTACAAGCAATGGAACAAAGAAAGTATCTGCCACATCTCCTGTAAGTAAAGGCGTTCCACAGGGCTCGATACTCGGACCTATTCTATTCATTGTTTACACCGCCGATTTGCCGAAATTAATTGTACACACCAATCATCATCTTTATGCTGATGACCTCCAAATACACATCTCTTTTAAACCATCTGAAACTGGTGAAGCCACAAATAAGATAAATCAGGACCTTAAATATATAGTGGAGTGGTCAGAAGCAAATGGTTTGGTGTTGAATCCAGTCAAAACCAAGTTTTTGATTCTAGGCTCTAAGACTCAAATTGGTCGGATTATTAGTAGAGCGCCAGAAATAAAAATTAACAACGTTAATATTGAGCAGGTAATGGAAGCTAGAAATCTTGGAGTCTGGATGGATGGCGGTTTAAAATTTGAGAAGCATGTAGGCCATGTTGTCCGACAATGCTTTTACAGGTTGAAGGTATTGTATCAGGTGCGGCAGTACTTGAGTGTAGACATGAGAATTTACCTTTGCGAGTCACTTATTCTGTCAAAACTGAACTATGCTGATTCAGCGATCGGTACATGTCTATTGGCTCGTACTAAAAGAGTGATACAACGCCTTCAAAATTCTTGCATCAGATTTTGTTTCCCTATACCTCCGAGATCTCATATAACTCCATACTTGGAAAACAATAATTTCATGAATATGGAAACTCGACGCAGATTACATTTTGCAAGTTTGCTCTTTGGTGTTATAAAAAATAAAAATCCACCATATTTATTTGAAAAATTAAAATTTACTCAACGCCAACGTATAAATGACCGATTAATTTGTCCAACTTATAAAACTACTGCGTTTCGTGGCAGTTTTAGATACTCGGCTTCAAAGTGTTGGAACAACATCCCTCCACCTATAAGACATAGTCAGAATATTAGCTCTTTTAAAATTAATTATAGAAAGCATTTACTAAACACTCAAAAAGCCGAATAATGTCATAAAGCGTTACTAATTGTACTTGTGTGTTTTAATTTTATTTCGAATTTTGATCATTATGTATTTAACTAAATATTATGTACTGTGTTGTTTAAAGTTTTTATATTAGATATTTTGTTGTTAAGATTAGGTGCCTAAATTCTAAATTGATTCACTGATTGTCATTGTTTGATATGCAGCAAAAAAAAATAAAGAAGCTGATTATTGATGTTTGTGCATAACCGGACCAACCGTTACGGTATCCGCAGAATACCAGCGTCGTGGAACTCTGTGCCTCGGCTTAAGCTGAGCGGGGACCTATTTGGCTTTGTTGTTTTTTCTTTTTCATTTTAAGTTGTTGTATGTTGTATATTTATGCCAAATAAACTTTTATTCATTCATTCATTCATATTAAATAAATACTATGGATGCTTTCCTGTTGTCGGACGGTACGCAATGTTTAAAAAAAGATCCGGTCCGTTAGTAATTGTCAAATTATCAATTAGTGGCGCTAGTGTGCCTTACCCTTCGCCTTAATACATTGTGCTTGTAGACAGAAGGTAATTATCAGTCAATTTCTTCTGAAAAATTCCAGAAGAGTCGTCATTGTAGGGCAAGTGCGGATCCACCGTTGTGGGCACAGTAGGCAACACCCTTAACTGAGATCGAAGATATTTTCTTTGTGCTTGTACGAGCTCACGTACATACACATTTATATTTTGATTATTATAGTTTCGCGTACTTAATAAGTTGACCTAGTTGTGTTTGCATACACATCACTTCACATTTTTCATTGCACAATCTTTTATACAATAAATTACGCATGTATTAGCAACACTGTCACGGGTCGGTTATATTTAGCACTCCTTGGAGTTACCCTAACCCTAGCAAGCATCCAAGTGTAGGAGTCAAACTCTGCAGTGCTTTGTATTTTAAATCTGGACGAGTTTCAATGTATATGTATGTATTATGTATATATGTATGTTACCCCGTGTGGTGCCGGGGGTAAAGAATTGCACCACCCCATCTCTTCCCGTGGGTGTCGTAGAAGGCGACTATGGGACCATTCCAGAGGATGGGCAGCAGCATCTCTGTGATTATTCTCACGTTACTGCGATCGCCAACCCGCCTGCTAAGCGTGGCGATTATGGCAAATTCCCCTCAAAATGATTGATCCTTGAGGGAGGCCTTTGACCAGCAGTGGACGTCTTTTTGGCTGAGATGATGATGATGATGTATGTATTATGTATCCGTTTTGTATGTTTTATTGTTGTGTTGTGCAGGTCAATAAATGTTTCTTAATCCCTAAAAAAACTAGCAATTAACCCTGCGCGTGTGTTTCTGAACGTAGAGCAGCACTTTAAATGATGATGTTGATGATGACGAATCTTTTTAGGGTTCCGTAGTCAACAAGGAACCCTTATAGTTTTGCCATGTCTGTCTGTCTGTTGCCTGTCTCTCTCCGTCCTCCGAGCCTAGCTCATAGACTCTTAGTACTAGAAAGTTGTAATTTGGCATGGCATACATATTAATCACGCCGACAAAGTGGTGAAGTAAAATTTTGAAAGATATTTTTTTTGGTTACATTCCCTACACGTAAAGTGGGGATGTAATTTTTTTTTCTTGTCTACCCTTTAATGTAGGATGTCGTTGGATAGCAATTTTAAAATTTTTGCGGGTTTGTGGAAACAGTTTTTTGATTGAAGCATCCGTTTGTGAACTATTAAGCTTTAAAGTGCAAAATTTGTTGGAGTCAAGTCCCCCCTTCCTGCTAGCCAAATGGTTGTTTTTGGATACGTGAAAAAATTCACGGTAGTTGTATATATGACGAAGTTAAAAGGAAAACCATCATAGCTAAGTAGGCTTTACAAGTTTACGAGTAACAGTCGACCAACTTATAAAATGTACTTGGCGCAGTACAAATTCCTCAATGGGAACTACTTCAATAACGTTGCCAGGTGTGTGAAAACGGGAGTATCTACATTTAAGTATATGAGCCATCGTTAAATAAATGTTCAGAAAACCCCTCTTCTCAGAGTCCGCATTATTGAGATGAGCTACGGAACCCTACACTGCGCGTGGCCCGACACGCATGCACGCCGGTTTTTTTGGAAGACGTGATAGTATATATGTAATACGCAGCTATATTAATCGGTAGCTTAAAAAGAGATTAATATACTTTGAGTTTATCGCGATACAGATATATTGGTGGTTTTTTTTCTGTTTATAGTAGGTAATAACGTGATCAAACACAAACACGTGTTTCAAACATCACGAGACAACAAATTATGGAAAATTAGAAATGATAATTTATAGCTAGCGTTTTACACCCTTATTCATAAAAACTATTTAAGCATTATTTAGTTAATCATTCGTTTGTCTCTTTTTCTCAAATTTAAAATGACGTTTGTGTGACGTTGACAAAACCAGGGCTTGAAACCGGTTTCATTAGGGTAAAACCTGTACTATCGTAAAGTACCGTTCCGGAGCGGAACCAAATAGGAGCGATATTTCGAACCTAAATAAACCGGTTTATTTCTAGCGATCGCTGGCTGCGACTTGTTGTAGCTCGTGTTGCGTCGCGAGCGCTATCTCATTTTGATAGTTGCGCGCATCCTATCAATATGGGTCGAAAACGTAAATTAAGTATTTATCATTTTAAATTTTAACCGGTTTATTAAAAAAACCCATTTTTTGTAAACCGGTTCAAAAACCGGTTCAATGGAACGTGGTTTCCGTTCCCGTGGGAAAATCAGGATAAAAACGTAAAAAAAAATCCTATGTGTTAATCCAGGTTATAAACTATCTGTATGCCGAATTTCATCCAAATCCATCCATCCGTTGCAGCGTGAAGAAGCAACAAATACACACATACACACAAACTTTCGCATTTATAATATACTTGAGAGCAAAAATATCGCACACCCCTGATACTTTTTAATAAAATCTTATTTTCTAACTTCTAGGCATATTTAAGTAAAACATTTATATGTTTCTGAAAACCTTGTAAAACGTACTGATTGATATAAAAATACGTAAAAAATGTGTATTTTTAGCATAATAGCATTTTTACCTTGAAACTGAAACAAACCTAAATTTACGACTGTACAATATTTCTGCTCTCATTTGTATTATAGTGTGATAGTAAGGTTGGTGGTAGCTAGCCAGGCGGACAAACAAGCCCTACCACCAACCAAACCGAGTACACAAACATGTACCCCATGTACCATGTTACATCATCATCTCATTTTATGTCCCCACTGCTGGGGCACGAGCCTTCCCTGTGGGTTGGTTGGTTGGCCGGTACGACACCAGGCAACGGGCTTTAAACCATCACGCGGGCCCAGTGCGGGTCGGTGGTTGTTAACGACTGCTAATGCAGCCGGGACTTAATTTAATCATAATCAGTACACGGCTAGTCATAGACCACCACACAGTCTCAAAGAGCACGCCACACGGAGCACGATCCTTATCAAAAAAAACGACGGGTTGCACTCTGGGAGTGCCGGCAGAAGTGAAAACTTGAATATTAACGTTGTGCATTTTTGAAATTTTGGAATGGTTAGGGAATAATTTTGCACGAATTGCTTTAATTATCAGTATAAAAGTACTTTCATTTATGTGGCAGAATACAATATTTATTTATTGGGCTATCGTACACAAACATGACAATTTATATTACATTAAAAAGTTATATTAAGTTATATTAAAAATTTATATTACGCCGCGCCAGCTGTCTACTCTCCATCCGTCTTACGAATTTTCGATCAGGTCACGTGTCCTGACGCGAGTTTAACATTTTTTACCCATTCCTCTACTCTCCATCCGTCTTACGAATTTTCGATCAGGTCACGTGTCCTGACGCGAGTTTAACATTTTTTACATGGGTAAATGGAATGGTCCAAAAAAAGTGCACAACGCCGCTAAAGAAGTTTTCACTTCAAAAATCTATACATATAAACAATTAAATCAATCAATCCGGATCTTCTCGACCTTCGCTGTGTACGAGTGCGCCTATGGCACCGAGGTCATCGCTAAATTGACGAAACAATGCATGCAACAAATTGATTGATTTCAAGGATTCTAATACTAGAGTTGACCTTACTTGACGTTGGAGTGTGATATTGGATTAGGTGTCAACAAATATCACTTTACTACACACTAACTGACCCAGCGGACTTTGTACCGCTTTGACAGTTTCCATCACTGAGTTAAATATATATCAATGGTTTCCATGACAACAAAACAAACAAATCATTTTGTATTGGAAAATTAAATTGTCGTTTTAGTATTTTTTCATATAAATATAGCCTATGTTACTTAGCGCTAATAAAGCATTGTAATGGTGAAAGAACTTTTTAAATCGGTCCAGTAGTTTTTGAGTTTATTCGTTGCAAACATACATACATACAAAAATACATAGGACTAGCACTTCACCGTCCTCTTCGTCCAGATTTGAGAAGTTAAAATGTTGATTTTGTTAAATCTAAGGTTAAAGTAAACGTTACCCCGAAGGATGCAGCATTATATCAGTGAAAGAATTTTTGGGGTTGGAGTGGTCCAATTGGACATACAAACAAACATACAAAGTCACAAACGTCACCTCTTTATTAATAGTATAGGTAGAAGATATATAGAATGGATATTCATCAATTGACTTATTAAAAAATGGCTTATTATAGGTACCCCCTTCGCTTACGTGTAGGAGTGTGATAGGTGATAGGCATAGTGAAAGTTCATAATAATATGTAGAAAGATTAAAATGAGTAACAGCCGAATTACAACCACTGGCCATCCACTACTTTATATAATTTGTAAAATATCTAACATGTCATCATCATCATCATTAGCTCATTTTATGTCCCCACTGCTGGGGCACGAGCTTTCCCTATGGATGGATAGGGAAAACGGGCCATAAACCACCACGCGGGCCCATTGCGGTGCGGTGGTTGTTAACGTGGTTCTTGACGACTGCTAATGCAGCCGGGACCAACGGCTTTACGTGCCTTCCGAAGCACAGAGGAGCTAGAGATGATACATTTTTGGTCACCCATCCAATGAACGGCCTTTGCGAAAGTTGCTTAACCTCAGCACTCGCAGACCGAGCGCGTTATCACTGCGCCATCGAGCTCCTCTAACATGTCCATAAATATTTTTCATGTCACTAAATTTATTTCAATTACCGTGCTTTGAAAGGCACGTAAAGCCGTTGGTCCCGGCTGCATTAGCAGTCGTCAAGAACCACCGCACCGCACTGGTGGGTTACTCTTGAAACACAATTGCAATAATCAATTTCCAATCCCAAATCTAAAAAATTCAAATGACACTCTTAAAAGCGATAATAGCGCTACATTGGAATTAAATTGCGTGGAAATTGAGTGAACAAATTATTACCGAGATGGGGCGTTCCGAAATTGCGAAACTTATCCCAATATCGATACATATTAATCGCATAGGAATTGTATTGAGATTGAGTTTGCGTCAAGAGTAGCCTACCTGCCCCCCAACCGCCTAACACTCTCGCTTTCGATCGATCGCTTTGAAGGCGAGGCGAGGAGGAGGCGTCATCTTGTCATTTCGAAAGCAATATGAAAGCAATATCGAAAGCTATAGGCATATATCATTCGATATTGTTCGGTATTGTATTTCGATATTATATTAGAAAGCGAGGCGAGTGCCTCGCCTTCAAAGCGATCGAAAGCGAGAGAGTTAGACGGTTGGGGGGCTGGGCCTGGGTGGCGGTTTACGGCTAGGGTTGCAAACTCTCCCGGAATTCCGGGATTCTCCCGGAAAAAGGCTGGTAGTTTTTTAATCTCTCGGCTACAGGAACTCACCTAAAATGACCCGGATTTCATTCTATTAATTCAAATCGCAAAAGCCGCCCGCTGAGCGTGTTTTGAGCGTAGTAAATGAACTTTAGTCAAAAAGTCTTAATTGACTAAATTACTCATATATGTAGAATACAACTATGCTAACTATAAATTTTAAGTATACCTTTAAAGAGCTTTACGATTTTATGGTCACCAATTAAAAGGTACAAGAACAAAAATGTTTAAAAGGTATACAAAGGTATGCTTGCAGTGTAAAAATATAACTTTAAATAATCACTATAAAATTTTAATTGATTTTTAATATTTGCTTCCGGATTTCTGATCCACTGTGTTGGCAACCCTATTTACGGCCCGTTCTCCATTGTGGTGTTTCAGGTAGGGTTGCCAAATCGCCAAACCTAATAGCCGGACAGACCAGCCAGTTTGACCGGACATTTGGGTAAAAAGGCCGGACACCCTACATTATTGAGGATTTTGTGTCTCAGTATTAATAGTTACGACAAAATCTTGTTAAATTCTAATGAAATATGAATAAAATCGAATGCCAAATCAGTCTAAGTACTTATTATTAATCAGTCAAATAAAGTCATCAGTCAAAAAAGTAAAAATGTAAAAAGCCTTACAAAAGTCGGACAAACCGGACACGCCATCAAAAAGAATAACTATGTCCGGCTTGAGTGGTTACATAAAATGAATGTAATGATGTTTACAAATGTATATTATTATGAGAATTGTATTGTACAGTTCGTGATTACAACTGTATAATTAATTATCAATATTGTCTGGCGGTTGACGCATCATATCTTTCAGCCTCATCATATCTTATACAATAACTAGAACGGTAATGATTATAATTACAATTGCCTGAAACGAAAACAGTCCTTCAATACAATAATACTGAGTCACTAAATAAGGATATTACAGTAGGCTTTATACATACCGCGCTCAAACAACGCATTCCTAGAAAACCTCTCATCACACAGTACAACGGAATAGGAAACGGACGAAACGGACGAAAACCAAAACGGAAACGCACTCAGATATAACATTTTTAGATTACCTGGAAACTCCGAAAGGTAAGACTGTAGAATGTTTTTATTTATGTACTTACTAGTAGGTACGTAATTTGTGTCTTTTTTAATGGATAGGTATTTAGTTTTTTCCTCCGAAAAAATGCCTGGATTAATAAATAAAGTGAATAGGGTAAGGGAAAGTGATACACGAGTGAACTAGGTAGTTATAGGCGGTTCATGATACGGTAGGTACGATCGTGTTAAAACCTTCGGGTTGTAGGTTTTTGGAAACATTATTGTATTAAACGATTGGTTGATTTTAATATTTTAAACTAATCAAAAAACAACATGCATTTTTATTGAACATTTCCTATTTCATTCACAACGTATGCGCGGACGCAAAACTGCGAGTTTCAAGTTTGTTTATGATAGCGAGCGAGCGGCGCGTGGCAGTGGGGTGACAACGGCGCACGACAAGAATACGCACGCACACTCATATCTGTACAGAGTAGACTGGTGATTTAATTAAAGCAATGTTTACTTTCGTAAAATCATAGCGTTGTAAAAAATAATAAAAGTCTTAATATTTTCATATTCATATTTTTTAATTGAAAAATAAGACAACAGTGGTCTGCGGAATATCAATACAAACATTTTGATGTCGGATCATTGTTTCATTTGTGCTATATTTACAAAGTTTCTGAAGAAATAAGTTTTTAGATATCATTACTTTTACGTATTGTTTATGCAGTTTCTAGGTATTTGTTTCAAATTCCAAGACAACCATGGCCTTATGATAGGATCAAACTAACCTACACTAGTCCTTTTAACGTATATTACCTATTCAGCGCCTAGTACCAGTGACTTAAAAACCCGTAAATTTTTGAAATTTCGCGCGGCACCCCCTTCAATAAAAAATATAATATTTATAATCACAAAATACATTCACAAAACTAGATAGAAACTCAAAGTAGGCAGATGTAATTAAAATAGGTGGGCAGCGGGCAGCCCTATCGCGCGTACGTACCGCGCGGCTGTAGGCATTTATTTCAAAGATAGGGCCGAGTTACAATACTGTAGATAACATTGCCGTGAGCGTATGCTCACAACAGTATTGTTTAACAAGGTACTCTCATATCGCGACCATGAGCCCGCCCGGAGCGGGAGTTTCCGTCCTACTGTGTTATTGTTTATTCTTATGGCTGCGCTCAATGTTGCGAGCTCTTTCGAACAAAATAAGGAGTCCCCCCCAAGGTATGCTTCATACATAACGCGCTCTAGCAACGCAGACTACGAGACTCCTGAAGGAAAGAATTAAATGCCTACCAGACCCAGCCAGGAATAGAACCTGGGTCTTCCGCAATCCGGGCGGCTGCACTGACCATTATGCTACCGGGAAGGCTAATTAATTCAGCTTCAGTGCAGCAATTAGAACTTAAAAATAAAAAGTAAAAATTTCCAGAAGGAAAGCTTTTTCTTACGTGTAAGCACAGTGCCTTGATCTCACCTGATGTTAAGTGATGATAAGGCCAATGATGGGAGCGCACTTCGGGATCCTCAACTCAAGGCACTGGCTGATCTTATCTCTAGCTGCCGAAACGCAACAATGTTACAAACATTGATGTTATGGCGACATATTTAGATAAGCTAGGCGGACCAACAAGCCCTGCCACCAACCAAACCGAGTACACAAACATGTCCCCCCGCTGGGAATCGAACCCGGGACCTCTGGATCTAAGCCGGTGGTTTTAAACACTAGACCACAGAGATGGAATTACTGCATTCTGTAGTCTCCACTTGTGATTGAGTGATACGTTTGCTGCATTCTATTACATTGTATCAGGCTGACTCACGTAATCATCTCGGCATCATTATTAAATGCCGATAACACATCCTCATAACTAATTATGGTTTTGTTTGGAACGGGATTGGTATGGCCTTGTGTAGGGTTACCAATGTTACCATTTAGGCATTTGAAAAGTCCTGACAAAAAGCCTGACATTTTGTTAAAAGTGCAGACTTTTTAGTCACAAAATGGAAACATTACTCATTTCGCAACAGACGATTCATTGTTTGATCTCTTAAGTTGATTGTCAAAGATTTTATATTTTGTTTTTAGATAAATGAGAAGTTAATAAAGATTAAAGACTTATTTGATATTACTTAATATTTAGTTTTGTTACTCATATTTCAAAATCCGGCCAAATTAAAAAGACGGACTAGTCTAAAAGTTCGGACTTGTCCGGACTAATCCGGACGGATGGTAACCCTACTCGTATGGCCTTAATGACCCCGATTCACGGGCACTCTACTCCCATCACTCCAAATTTAATCATATTGGCCTCTATTCAGAGGAGCTCCACGGCCGGCGCAGTGGTTAACGCACTCGGTCTGCGAGTGTTGAGGTTAACTAACTTTCGCAAAGGCCGGTCATAGGATGGGTCACAAAAATGTATCATCTCGAGCAGTCGGTAACAACCACCACACCGCACTGGGCCCGCGTGGTGGTTTATGGCCCGTTCTCCCGATCCATCCATAGGGAAGGCTCATGCCCCAGCAGTGGAGACATATACTGAGCTAGTGATGATGGTGGTGAACTGGTGATAAGTGATGGTGGATACTTTAGTTTAGCAAGTCGTTGTTGTTGTTGTTGTTGATTCGGAACAGTATGAAACTTACAGACGTCGGTAAACGGATCACACAACTAAGTGGGGGTGGGCAGGACACATGGCTTGGGGAGACCACAGATGGATCCGGTCGTTGACAGAGTGGTGGCCAGGTAATGGTCAAACGGTGGCAGAACTCCAGTTCTGAGGTCAGAAGACCTAGTTCGAGTGGCGGGAAAGAAATGGATGTTTCAACTGCTTGAATCCTAATCAATATTATAAATACGAGACATTCCACCACGATACACATCACAACACAGCCACAAATTGATGATACCAGTAACAAGGTTTAAAATGAACTCCACCAGCTCTCTCTTAATGTCAATAAAATTATTTAATAAGTTGCCAAAGAGTTAGCTAATGAAAAAAGTGACAATGTGTTAAAAAAACTAGTTTTAGAGTTAAAATGTTATTATAGTGTTCCAGAATTTATACAAGATAAATAATTAAAAATTTGAAAATTAATGTTGTTGTAAAAGAGTATGTCGTCCTCTCAATATATTATAATTGCTGTACCCTTTTCAGGGTCTACAATGTACTTACTGTAATTTTACCTACCATCTTCTTATCATTGTGGAATGCAATAAATCAAGGCTGGCCAAACCCAGGCTTGCGGGCCACGAAGTGGACCGCCAAGGCATTTGAATTTACCCGCCAGCACTTCGGTTGGCCAGCTAGCATAGGCATAATATGGTAAGTATTTGTATAATATACTTTTTGTGTATAATATTATGAATTGATATTTGGCCCGGGCGCTGCCGCAGTCCATGAAATTTAGCCCACCTGGAAAATCTATTGGCCAGCCTTGCAATAAATTATTGAGTATGGCAAGCACAAAAGATCCCTATGGGTCGAAGTGCTACTGCCAAAGGGAAAGGCAGCTGGCCCCCCACTAAGAGTGACTAAGATAAGATAACGAAAGTAATTCTTGTCTGTCTGTTAAGTTTTCACACCCAAACCACTGACCAATTTTTGACGTATTGAAATATAGACATAGATTAGACATTGGAGAAAGACATAGGGTCATTCCATTTCGTACGCGAAAATATCATATATTTAAAAGTACCGATTATCTACTTAATTAAAGGCTTAAATTAATCAACAAACATCAAAGAATCTGAATTAGACTAAAATCTTGCTTAAAAAACTTTATTTCATCATTATTTCTAAAAGTGAAGTGACATCAAAACGCCTTGCCTCAATGGTAATTTTTTCCGCTACATTGGTAACACTGGAAATTGCCTAAAAAATTTGAAATTGATAGCTAACTACTAACTATCGTAAGGAGAGATCTTTCAACTGTTGTGAACTGCGAAAATAAAAGGTAATTGCTGCTTTTTACTTGTTTGTTTTTAATATTGATTGTGAGACATTACACTGTAACACCCGTTACAGAAAAGGCAAATAAGTTTGCATTGCTCCTTATTTATAGTGATGATTATAATATAACTCTAGGAAAGTAAGGTTATGATTGCAAACTAACTACTTTAACCTCTTGTTTGCTGCTAATCTTTATAAGTTAAGATATTTTAGCGAATACATATCTGTAACACCCGTTACTGTAACGGGTGTTACCTATTTATCGTAACTTATCTGGGCTTATCTGGGCTATAGAGGAGCTCGATGGTGCAGTGGTTACCGCGCCCGATCTGCGAGTGCTGAGGTTAAGCAACATTCGCAAAGGCCGGTCATCGGATGGGTGACCAAAAACTTGTCATTTCGAGCTCCTCCGTGCTTCGGAAGACATGTAAAGCCGTTGGTCCCGGCTGCATTAGCAGTCGTTAACAACCACCAACCCGCACTGGGCCCGCGTGGTGGTTTATGTTTTGGTCTAAAGGTACACAATGGCGCCTGCTAAGGAACGTATGAAAATATATCGGGAAAATTATCCTGAAAAGCACGCTGAACATCTAGCAAAGGAGAGGGAAAGAGATCGAAAACGAAGAGAAGAAATTAAGAATAAACACTAATCGAATCCAACTGAAAGAGATATCACGCGAAAAGACAATAAATCAAGACAAACTATTTCGAGCATATTACCGGACCCAACTCTTAAAAATAGAGGTGATCGCACCTATTATAGTTGTATCAATAATAAAATTTAATAATTTATATTTTAGAAAAGTAAGCGTACCTAGGTATTCTATGTAAGTTTTTAGTAATAAAGATTTAAAGATATTTTCTAAATTATTTTAAAATAAAGTAATTTTCCATAGATATTGCTTTCATTTCGTACTCGTAATGCCCGTTACAAATGCTTGTAACACCCGTTACACGCTAAAATTTACGTTAAAAATTATATGTACTTTGAAACTTCCCAATCAATGGTGTAACAGACAACATTTATCGTATAATGTGGCTAAAAATATATTATTTTGGCTAAATTCGCAGAGTTTTGCATTTACGCAAACCTATCAATAAACTACAAGCAAAATTAGGTAACACCCGTTACACCCACTTAAGCTTGACTTTTCCAAACTTTTAATTCATATATTACGTTTTGGTTAAGTTTTTATGAAAATATATTCTGAAAGGTGTGCAACGCGGGTGCGGGTGTTGCAACAATAAAAAACGTATGTTTTCCTTCGAGATCAATGCTAAATTATCTCTTAAAAGTGTACGACCTGTAACACCCGTTACATGGAATGACCCATAGGCTACTCAAAATAATTATTCTAATACAGACAAAGTCTCAGGAACCCGCTAGTAATGTATAAAAATAATAAAAATACTTACTCTTAAAATTATTCTACGGCAACGTTTGACTCCCCTGCGCTCTGATACTGCTTGTTCTTGACAACCTCTTGCCAATCGTCTGCACGTGGAATCCAATGTTCAACAGCATTTCATGATCCAACAACTTGCGTCCGTCAAATATGTAAGCCGGCTTCATCATGACTTCGTATATTTTTTTGAAGTCTAACTCTTTGAATTCGTCCCATTCCGTGCACAATACGATCGAGTGAGCACCGGTAACAGCGGAATATGCTGAATTGTGAATGGTAAGGTTTTTTCTAATTTTCTCAGGGTCTGACGTAACATAGGGGTGTGTTAAATCAAATAAAATTTGTTCCTCCTCCACTTTAGGATCGTAGATGTGGAGTTTTGCCCCTTCATCTAACAAAGTGGTTGACACGTAAATAGCTGGTGATTCCCTAGTGTCTCCCGTGTTCTTTTTAAACGAAAACCCCAGTATCGCAATATTTTTATCTGTAACAGTGTTGAATAGTGACTCAATAACTTTCCTTGTGAACCGAGTCTTTTGATAATCATTTAAATCAACCACTTGCTGCCAGTAAGCTGCCACTTCGGGCAAATTAAGGCATTCACACAAATATATTAAGTTTAGGATATCTTTTTGGAAGCAACTACCACCAAACCCTATAGAAGCTTCAAGGAATTTTGGTCCGATACGAGAGTCTCGACCAATCGCACGGGCTACTTCAGATACATCTGCTCCTGTAGCCTCACACACAGCTGATAGAGAGTTTATACTAGATATCCTCTGTGCAAGAAAAGCATTAGCTGCTAACTTAGACAGTTCCGAACTCCATGTGTTTGTTTTTATAATGTTTTTAGCGGGAATCCAGTGTTCGTATATCCAACAGAGTTCTTGAATAGCTTTTTGACCTTCGACTGTATCTTCTCCACCTATAAGCACTCTCTCAGCCTCCACCAAGTCCACAATAGCTGTGCCTTCAGCCAAAAACTCAGGGTTGGATAATATCTGGTACTCTACACCAGGTTTTGTGTTAGCTCTAAGTATTTTCATGATAATTTCAGCTGCTTTTACGGGCACAGTACTTTTTTCGACCACAATTTTATTGCTTGTAGCCAAATCCGCGATCATTCTCGCTGCGCCCTCAATGTATTTTAGGTCGGCGGCCCTCCCTTTACCGTTGCCAAACGTTTTTGTCGGCGTATTCACGGAAATAAATATTAAATCAGCCTCTTTAATACCTTTAGCGATGTCCGTCGAGAAAAATAGGTTTTTACCTCGGCACTGTCGCACCACTTCGTCCAAACCCGGCTCGTATATCGGCAATTTCTCGGAATTCCACTGACCGATACGGTCAGCACTTTTGTCACACACAGTCACTTTAATGTGCGGACATTTTAACGCGATTACACTGCACGTCGGCCCGCCAACGTAACCCGCGCCAAGGCAGCAGATCTTGGCTATCACCATGTTTGAAGATGGTTATAACTTTTTAAGCACACAGAATACAAACTGTTTTACACTAAAAATGTCTTCGGTATTGAGGTTTTAATTAACAGTACGGTAATGTATAGTTGAAATTTAAGCGTGCAGCTTGGCTAACTTTCTGTTATTTAATTGTAAGCAAGTTTCTTTCTTTATGGTTGTAAGCTATTGGGGCTTTTTGTATTCACGACTCTGCCAACAACAGCCGCCCGCCGCACACACAATCACACAACTGACATTTGACATAACGAATTCTTCTTCTTTTGTTCGTTCTCTGAGGAACCGGCTAAGGTCATAAACCATGCTGCCATGTCATTAGTTTCTTAATTTCATTAGTATTATAATCCTAAAGATGATGATGAATGATAATAACGGAAACGAGAAATGAGAAATGATATACCCCCTAACCTTAGAGCATTAAACCAACTGGAGACGCCACTGTCAGGCGTTCCCCTCTGCCAAAAGAGTATGACCGCCGATCATATTCGTTATACAATTTGTCCAGGGATGTAGTAATAAAACTTTAGGAGCAGTATCTGCAATATATTTCATCGACGAAAATACCCCTTATGGGGGGTCAATTCCAAAACCCCACAAAACTGCAGAGACTATTGGTTTTATTTTACCAAAACTCGCTTAACTCATAAAATTAACGGCGGTTTGAATTCTACGTCGTGCAGGAGCTCGATTTTGGTGTTTTTTTAAAGGCAAAATAAAAACACGCTATCAAACAACTCCTTTTTTTAATTGCCGAAAGGAGAAAGTATTTTTTTTTACAGTTTTTGTGCGCATTCGGGCACTTTATCAAAAAATAGTATTAAAACGCGACCATTGACATACCTTTTTTTTATAATCACTTAATAGTATTTGAGTTACATAAAAAATTTATGCAGCAATCACTATTCTCGGTCTAATAATTCAAGAGTTATTAACAATTAAAAAGACCGCTTCACTCACAGACGTACGCGCAGGTAAGTCGATACATACTGACTACAAAGCTGGATTGAAATTATTAACGTTTTTTATTTAAATCAGAACAAAAAAATAAATACTTCAGTTTAGGTATTCAGAGACGGAAAAAAAACAAAAAGTACAATGTTAAATGCATCAGTTTACTTAAAAAAATAATGTTTCGTACTTAAACTAAATGTTCGATATGACCGCCGCCATTCGTTACACAAATTGTTGCTCTGAGCGCGACTTGTGTTGTGGCTCTCCTTACCATACGTGGATTCTCTCGTATTTCGTTGCCCACTAACACAATTCGATTCCACAGCTCTGCTCGCGTATTAACAGGCTCAAAATAAACGCGCTGTTTCATGTGACCCCAAAGAAAAAAATCTAATGGGGTCAAATCTGGAGAACGCGGCGGCCAGGCAACGGGTCCTCCTCGACCAATCCACTGAGGATAATGTGTATTTAAATACTCGCGTACTGCTCGCGCAAAATGTGCAGGAGCACCATCCAGTTGCAGCCACATTTGGCGCCTATAGGCAAGCGGCAAGCTGTCCATTTCAGCTGAAAAAACTGTTGTTAAAAATTCCAGGAATCTGGCGCCATTCAAATTTGGTGGTAATTCAATTGGCCCAATGAGTTGATCGTCTATCATCGCCGCCCAGACGTTAATCGAAAATTCATGCTGAAATGATGCAGGTCTTATTGCGTGAGGATTTTCCGCAGCCCAGATGTGTAAATTGCGAAAATTTGTTATTCCCGTCCTCGTAAATTTCGCTTCATCTGTCCACATTATTCTTCTTAAAAAATGTCTGTGGATTCTAATACTACTATTAAGTCAAGCACAAAAAAGTGATCGCGATTGGTAATCAACATCCAGAATATTTTGTACTTTCCGAAAATGATATTGATGAAGCCCTTCCCTTTTCAATATTTTCCACACTGTACTTTTGGATAAGCCAAGGCGAATGCTAAGTCTGCGTACACTTAACCGAGGATCTCTCACTATTTCACTTAGCACATCTAGTTCTGATTCGTCTCTGATATTGGAAACACGTTCAACTGGTAACTGGTGAATCCCGTGTTGAGCTAGTCTGTTGTGAACGTTGATAAACGTACGGAAGTTAGGCGTTGGTCGTGTTGGAAAGCGCCGAGCATATTCTCGCACCGCAGCACTTGCGTTGCCATTGCACAGGCCGTAAATAAAATGAATATCCGCAATATGCGCATTCGAATATTCGAAACCTCCTCGTGGCATGATCAACACAAACGAAAGTAAACACAACGTGAGCGTAGGACATAAAACGACTTACTGACCTTGCCGGCAGTATTGCCAGTAGTGATTGGAGATTTAGAACGCCGGGATGGCTTATTTTACGTATTGAACATTCAATTGACAGAATAGTTGTCTCTTTCTAACTCCCTAAAAAAAATCCGTATCTGCTCACACAACGCAACAAAAGACGAGGATCGCTTACCTGCACGTGCACTCGCGACAAAGGGGTATTTTTAAACAACAATAGCTCTTAAACTATTAGACCGAGAATAGTGATTGCTGCATCAATTTTTTGTGTAACTCAAATACTATTAAGTGATTATAAAAAAAAGGTATGTCAATGGTCTCGTTTTAATACTATTTTTTGATAAAGTGCCCGAATGCGCACAAAAACTGTAAAAAAAATACTTTCTCCTTTCGGCAATTAAAAAAAGGAGTTGTTTGATAGGGTCATTTCGCGAAACATGGAAAAAAACTATTTCTAGTTGATTAGAAATTCTATCTCATTTTTCAGTTACTTTTTTTGTTTAAGCGAGGTTTTAAACATAATTTAATGTAAGGTGACACAGTTACGAACCTTGTGTTCTAAAAACTCATTTTCTAATTTAATTAAAACTGAGTAAAACATCATTACCATCTAAAGAAAATATATGTGCACAAAACTTTAAAAATATATATTTCAATAATTAAGATCGCCAAACCCGATTTTTTCAAACGTTTAGTAATCTGTATTTTACCGTAAACAACATAATAAATAGCGTTTATAATTCATAATTGCATAATAGTCAAAACGAAATTTCAAAAGTTTGTAACAGAAATTCGTCATTACCATCGCGCTAACGTCAAATTTACTTTCTTGAAAGATCTACGTAATGTATCTTACTGTCCCCGTGCACACCACTCTCCTCAGTCGCTTGCACGAAATGTACCACAGCGCACGTCACGGTGAGTGCTCTTTAAATACTTTTTTTGTTACAAATCATATGTCCAGGAAATGGTTGTCATGTATTTCCATCATTACCGGTAAATACGTTTTCTAGGTAACTATAAATTAAGTATAATTGTTAGCATTAGAACTTATTGTGACTCCCAGGACAAATTCTAAAAAAGGCGGTCACAAAATAGTAGCGCTAAGAATTCACGATTTGTTCAAAAAAAATACTACGTTTGTCATTACCATCATCATCATTACCGTTTGATTTGTGTTGATGGTAATGACGTTATGTTAATGGGAATGATGAATTTAAAGTTTCAAAATTTCTTATTAGTAGCAATTTGTTCTATTTTACTTAAAACGTTGTTTGTTTTCATGCTTTAAAATAACCGAAATACCAGCTGAAAGTTGAATGGGTTTTTTTGTGCGTTATCTTTATTTTAATTTTCCAAAAATATTAAATTATCCGTGCTTGTCTGGATTATTGTATTATAATAGCCAGCTTTTCTTGTCAGCATTTCGTAAGTGGTGAATCGAGATTATGCGCCAGTGCATCAAAAAAGGCGATTGGCCAGCATCCTGACACTTCCTTTGCATAATTAACAACAAGGTCGCTCTATTTGCTAAAAGTGGACATTGATCCAAACCATGGCTTGGATAGGAAATGATGATCTCTAACCACCTTTTGGGGGATAATGGTCGTGGGTTTATGCATACATACTCTAAACATATTTTAACTTTAAAAATACATCATACAAAATAATAATTTATTTCAGATAGTTGCCGTTTTCAAAAATGAAACTTCAATATTACATATTACTACATATTGAAACAATTCATCATCAGCTCATTTACGTCCCCACTGCTGGGGCACGAGCCTTCCCTATAGATGGATAGGGAGAACGGGCCATAAACCACCACGCGGGCCCAGTGCGGATTGGTGGTTGTTAACGACTGCTAATGCAGCCGGTACCAACGGCTTAACGTGCCTTTCGAAGCACGGAGGAGCTCAAGATAATAATTTTTGGTCACCCATCCGATGACCGGCCTTTGCGAATGTTGCTTAACCTCAGCACTCGCAGACCGGGCGCGTTAACCACTGCGCCATCGAGCTCCACCTGCTTACTATTAAAACTATTAGATATGTGAAAAAAGACAGTGCTGAAAAAATTTCCACGAAGGGAATTCGCACCCCATGACATGCCGGGTCAGGTGCACTACCACATTATTTGCGTAAAATGATATGTATATGTAATCATAAATATAGCTTGCCTAATTCTTAACTGATCTTTCAATATTTGTAAAAATATTTAGATCAGATGTTGATGACGTAGTTGTCGACATTGAATAGGGCTTACAGAGTAATGGCTGATTTACACGTTTTAAGTTGTTAAGTAGGTAACTAAATTTAAACTTAATTTTAAGTGACTTATATTTAAGTATATGTCCATACGTATTTAGGTAATTAGTTTGCTTAGTTCACTCAAGATGGACGATCAACCACGTAATGAAGTCGTAAATTCTGTGCTAAATTTGTTATGAAGTCAAAGATGAAATAATTAGGGAAGTAACCATACCCAAAAAACTGAGTGAGAAATTGAATAAATGGAAGAGATCAGTATGGCCAAGGATCAAGTGCCACTTTGTTCGAGGAGCTAGCTAATGAAGATTTAATAACAAGTATATTTTAATGCGTCACGGATGGCAGAAGACTCTTTTATTTACTTGTTATCTAAAGTGGAAAACGAAATACAGAAAAAAGATACTGTAATGCGATGTGCATTAGATGCAAAATTAAAATTACATATTACAATATATTTTCTCAATACTGGCAATAGTTTTCGCAGTCTATCTCATTTTTGTAGAGTTTCTAAATCGAGTAAATATGTTTAATACAATAATCAATAATTTAATACGAACAATAAAATTGAACCCGAGCGCGTCGCTCACTACACTTATGCATTTAACTAATATTGTGCCAGTCCAAACGTGTCAAGTGACAAGCCCCGCCCACCAACTTAACCGAAAAATAGATAAAATTCTAAATATCTTGTTTAGTTGTGAGCTAAATTTTAACTTGCAACTTGCTACTAAATTCTGTGTTTACATGCAATTAATCACTTAAAGTTAAGTTAAAATTTAGTTACCTACTTAACAACTTAATACGTGCCATAAGAGTAGATTAATTTCGGCGAGTTGGAATGAGCCATGATAGCATAGTTAAATTAAAGACCGAGATTGTGTTTGTTACGAGATTTGTTGAATTTTAGTTTTTGTGTTATTAAACTTTACAAATTTATAAGTAAGTGTTTTATTTACAAGTTAGCAACTACTTATATATGAAAAAAATACATAGGTATGTCTTCTAAAATATGTATCAGGTACTTAATTATTATTTTTGCCGTAAAAGCTCGTCATTACCAAGCATTCCTAATCATTACCATCCTCAAAAAATCATTGCCATTAGCCTAACGTCATTACCATTTCTCTTATTGTTTTTTGAGATCAAATATTATCTAAATTCTTGATTAAAAAAGAGTGCCTTTGTTTAGCAGATCTTACTTAATAGTACTTCTTTCGATTTTTGAAACTTTGCACGCATTTCAGATTAATTTACAAAAAGGCTTCAAAATAAATCAGAAAAAATCCAAAACGCGAATCCACCCGATAGCGTGTTTTTATTGCACTAGCTAGCCTACACCTTTGCCTTTAAAAAAACACCAAAATCGAGCTCCTGCACGACGTAGAACTCAAACCGCCGTTAATTTTATGAGTTAAGCGAGTTTTGGTAAAATAAAACCAATAGTCTCTGCAGTTTTGTGGGGTTTTGGAATTGACCCCCCATAAGGGGTATTTTCGTCGATGAAATATATTGCAGATACTGCTCCTAAAGTTTTATATTTACGTCCCGTCACTTATCCCGAAAATAGGAAATTTTAATTTAATTACATTGGCCACACTGCAACAAAGTTAGAGCTGTGACATTACAAAAACAAAATATTGATATCGACTTTATCATAATGTTTATTCTGGCTATTTTAAAGGAAAATAATGATATAGATAAATAAATTAAAAAAAAAAAACAAATTATTAGAGATCGAAACATACTTATCTCCATTTGGAGAAAAGGTAGTGGAATATAAAGCGGGCTTCGTAGTATTTTCTATTAAAAAATTAAACGCAGTACATGCATAAAGAGTTTATGTGGGGAGCCAAATGACAAAAGTTTAACATACCAAAAAAGTCGTGGTGGCCTATTGTATGCATCAAAAGAAGTTATTGATTTATGTCTCCTTTGTGAATTAAAGATCCGCTTAAATGATGACAAAAAAAAAAAAAAAAAATAAAAAACTTATTAAATTAATACAACATTATAAGCATCAAAATAATAGTTAATTTCTGACAGAAATAACAACACCTACACCATAGAATTTACTTAAAACTATAAGATTACGTTTTTATTCCAATTTTTTTTTAAACTATATGAATACTTAGAGTAGCTTTGATGCATTAAAGAACTTTGCATCATTCAAAGATTTAATCTCAGAAAGCAGTTTAAACCTTGACAGCATTAGGTATATTTCGCTGTTCGTTTGTATGATATCATTCTGGAGTTCGGTACATACCTGTATATTGATATGTTTGTTTTAATTTAAGTCTCTTGCTTTTAAATTCAGCCTTATTTGGAACTTATATAGAAATAAAAAAAAACTCTTGAATAATTGCATTTGGAAATCTGAAAAATTAAGACCCTACGTTACCTACAAAAAAGAATTGATCTGCTTTATGGAACCATGAAAGTACTATACATGTTGTTAAATTTTTCGGTTCCTCTTGTTTGAGAGTCGGTTAGATAGGTGGCAAACTATTTTTCCATAATGAAAGAATAAGATTGCAGCTTTTCTTAAAAACAACAATTCTCCTTGGAATGGAATAAAATTATGTAGGTATATTTTGCAGATTTTGACTTATCCTAATTAATAACTGTCGATTTTAACAATAAAGAAAAGCAAAGTGTCTACCTTAATTAACCATACTGAAGAGCCTGATTTAAACAAAACAAATCACATTAATATTCATTATCATCATCATCATCTCAGCCAAAAGGCGTCCACTGCTGGACAAAGGCCTCCCCCAAGGATCTCCAATACGACCGGTTTTGTGCAGCCCGCATCCAGCGGCTTCCCGCGACCTTTACCAGATCGTCGGTATACCTTGTTGGAGGCCTGCTGACACTGCGCTTTCCGGTACGCGGTCACCACTCGAGGACTGTTCCGCCCCAGCGGCCATCAGTCCTGCGAGCGATGTGGGGCACTTGAGCTTAGCAACTTTTCGGGCTATGTCATTATTATTGGCATCGACAAATTAAATCGATAGTGTCAAGCACTATCGACGTGTACATAAAGTTGCAGTCAGACTCGTGCACGGACAGGTTATCCCTGTGTGTGAATTTATTAGTGTGCGTCTAGTTTATGCTAGTGTTTAATAATTTTATCGTTTGCGTGCGTAGCGACGTCTTTGAAAAATGCATCAGTGTGAAACAATTTTTGAAGTGAAAACTTCTTTAGCGGCGTTGTATGGGTAAAAAATGTTAAACTCGCGTCAGGACACGTGACCGTCAGGGACACGTGACACTGTGAAATTGTTTCAAACAACGTTTGAAAGATGGCGTCGCTAGTTCTCCAAGCCTTACTGTGCTTCTACAAATCTTATAAGGTTATCCCAGATGCCGACAGATGGCTCTAAACTTCAATTATTTTTATCTCTTGTACGAACAAAACTATTACAATTTCTGATATTATAGAAAATATACAAAAAATGAATGACAGGGTTTGTATGTACGATCAAAGAGAATTTTTTTATTTTGATAGCTATAGAAATGCCAAAACGACTTCTTCTTTGGTGTGCATGAATCTTTGAAATGTCTACTGTATACCTACTATTTAGAAAGAACTATGTTTAATAATTTATAACTCGGTTTGAATTCCAATACTTTATTTCTACAATGTACACTTAAATACACTTTTCGCCGTAACACATAGCATCTATAAATAACTGTTATAGTGATGGCTGGCAGCTAGAGACAACCGCTCAGTCCGAGAGCTCGATACAGAATGTCCGTCGGACCCCGATTCCACTTCCCACCTTAACAATTTTCCCTTCCAAATGAGCGGAGGTATCTGATTGGTTGTCGTGCTCGCTCGTGATTGGCGGTTGTTTGCCGACCAATCACGAACGAGCATCTGTGTTGCCACTTAAAAATAATGTTAACACTTTGTAAAAATCAATACAACAACTTCTTTTTAATTTAAATAATTCAAGTACATAGTGAAAATAGTCACACAAATAATAGTAAAAACATACAAAAATCAATAAAACAACTTTTAACTAAATTAACTAATTTAAATTGATAAAATCATCACATTCGGCCATCCACTTGAGTGCAACTCCTGGTGCAAGATGTTCAATATTATCTGTGTCAAAGTTGATCATCACATTCGGAAAGTTACTATTATTTATTTATGTTGTTTCTGCAGCTTGGATAAAGGAAGATTATCCTCACTTTCATAATCTGACGTCTCCGTGTGGTCTTTAGTGTATTTTTCAGCTTTAGAATTTAAAGGACACAAGTTAATCCAAGGTCTTATTCGATCTGCGGCAACAACAGTCTCGAACAATTTACTTTTTTTTTTGAATCCAGGAACATTACTTATTTTATATCTGTCGTTACCTAAGACTTTTACTATTTTATAGGGACCTATAAATTTTGTTAAAAGTTTGCTACTATTGCCTTTATTATAAAAATTGGTCCTCGTGATTTTAACAAGATCTCCTTCTCCATAAACAGTAGCGGGGGCTCGTTTATTATCGTAAAGTAGTTTTTGTTTCTGCTGAGCTGTATCTATATTAGCGCTAATTTCATTTCTTATTGACTCTACGTTTCCTGATGGGTTATTTATCCCGATACCTAGTTTATTACTCAAATCGTCGCGAATTCTATAGCCAAACAGAGCCTCCGATGCTGTTTTTCGAGTAGTACTGTTGACAGTGTCGTTAATGCCTTTTTGTATTTTACCAAGCCACGTGTCCCAGTCTCGCTCATCATTGCCTGTATTATGTCTCATCAAAGAATTTAAAATGGTTTGATTAAAACGTTCGGCTTGACCATTGGCCCTGGGACACGCGACTGCGTTCAATACGTGCTTGATGCCGTGTATATTACAGAAGTTCCTGAAAGCACCTGAAGTGAAAGATGTTCCACGATCAGAAATAATTCGGGAAGGTAACATAAAATCGTCAAATATACTTTCATGAACTTTTACAGTGCTTTTGGTTTTCGTATCCTTCACGGGTTTCACAAAACAGTATTTTGTAAAGCCATCGACCACAGTCAAAATGTAGGCGTTTCCTTTTTTGCTTTTTGTAAATGGACCCAAGTGGTCAATATAGACAGTATGGAATGGAACGTCCACCTTCTGAATGGGGTACAAATGGCCGGCTTTTTGATTCTTAGATCGATCTTTATTGTATGCGCACTGAATGCAGGACCCTACGTATTTTTTTACGAATTTACGTAGTTTAGGGAACCAGTATTGGGACTGAATTTTCTCAATTGTTTTAGTTTCGCCTAAATGTCCGATTTCATCGTGATTAGATCGACATACTTGAAATCGTGCGCTACGGGGAACTACAAGGCATAATTTATCATTAACTTTTCTGTAGACTTTGTGATCTTTCACAACATAATTTTTCTTAATATCCTTTAAATCTTCGTCATTTTCCGGCTTTAGCATTTTAACTATCCTCGCGATATCTGGGTCAGTCATTTGTAGGGTTAGCAGCCAGTGTTCAGTATCAATATTGTAAACTGTAGTGATAGTATCGTCCTGAAATTCTTTTAGGTTGGTGTTGCGACTCAGAGCGTCTACATGTGCCATTTGGGTACCGGGTCTATATTCGATGTTAAAAGTATACTCGCTTATTTGTAGCCACCATCGGGCTATACGTGGGACAAGGTCGCTGTTTCTAGCTCATATGAATGCAGGTGTCGTTCCTCGGGTGTGGTTTGTCTACTAAAGTAAGCGACCGGCTTTAGAACCCGCGGATTCTCTTGCCACTGTAGAAGTATACCCCCTATTCCCAAAGCGCTGGCGTCTGTGTGAAGTTCGGTGTCTAAATTGGGATTATAGAGGGATAAAATGGGTCTCTCTACTAGTCTGTCTTTTAACAGAGAAAACGCCTTAAATTCTTTATCGGTCCATGAAAAAGGAACATCTTTCTTTAATAAATTCGTGAGAGGCCGCGCAACCTCACCGAAACCCTTAACAAATTTTCTAAAATAACCGGCAAGTCCTAAAAATTGGCGGACTTCATGAACATTACTTGGTACTGGGAACTCTTTCACGGCTAAAATTTTATGTTCATCGGGTCGGATTCCATCAAAAGAGATTTCATAGCCAAGGTAGTTGATAACGTTATCAAAAAACCTACACTTTGATAGCTTTAAAGTCAACCCGTATTCGCGCAATAATCTAAGTACTTCTTCTAGTCGTTGAAACCCTTGTTGAATAGAAGCGGATGGCACAAGTATGTCATCTAAATAAGCTAAAGCAGTATCAAATCTCTTTGAACCCAGCATTTTGTTTATAAGCCTCTGAAATACTGCCGGTGCATTGGCAAGGCCAAACGGCATTCGCTTGAATTCAAAATGGCCGTCCGGTGTGACAAACCCTGTATATCGGCGGCTTTCCTGTGCCATGGGAACCTGATAATAGCCAGAAGAGAGGTCTAGTGAGGTAAAAAACTGATTGCCACTGAGATTATTCAGCTGATCTTCTATCAAAGGAAGAGGAAAGCAATCCTTTTTCGTCTTATTGTTTAATGCTCTGAAATCTACACAAAGGCGCTGTTCTCCCGTCTTTTTCTTTACCATCAATATTGGACTTGCAAAATCCGAATCTGACTCTTGAATAATATCGTTTTGCAAAAGCTCCTCTACAGTTACGCGCACTTGCTCTCTTTCCGCATAAGATAAGCGATAAGGTCTATATACTATCGGTGTGTCATCTTTTAAATCAATAGTCATTTCAACGTCTTTTGCAAGTCCAATCTCGCTAAGGCTCATCGCGAAACAATCACGGTATGACTGTAACAAATTGTAGAGTTTGTCCCGATCCTGATCACTCATGTTATTGCCAATTTTAATATCGTTTCGGTCCAACGGTTCCATCGTGGAGAAATCTTTACTAATCCTATTGACATTATAGACTTTTCTTTCTACTACTGGCGTAGCCCTGGCTATTAACGTGTTGGGAGGAAGCGACAAGTTTTCCGATCTTAAATTGGTAACTACTACGTGGCCTTTGCCTTGGTCAATACGATAAGCGCCTTGATGAAGATGGTACTCTCTTCCCGGTTCAGTACAATAATATCCTTCTACGTGAATATCGCCACAGTAAGCTACATCTTCGGTAAATACCTCGACTAACCCAATCTTTTGGACTTCAGTTAATTTTTGCGTTGCTAATTTTATGACACTATCGGCATCTAAGAAATCATTCAAAACAGGGCTCTTGTAAAATATGAGTCTATTAGAGTCTTTCAACACGGTTACGAAAGGTAACTCGGTAAAATCTTGACCAATTAAAACAGGAGTATGCAAAAATTCATCGTTCACTACAAGGACTCCAACACAGGCTTCAACTTCATCAAGTTTTAATGAAATCTTACTTCTATATAGTGGAGTCACAGACGAATCGCCAAAACCTCTAATCACGGGAAGTTCGCTATAATTTTTTTGCAAATTCAATTTATGAGCGTCTGATTCACGTAGCAAGGAACATTCACTACCAAAGTCAATAAACGAAAGTAATTCATGATCGTTAACAAGAACCTTTTTAAAAAATTTATCGTTTGTGTTGTTAACAGTGGAGATAGTCAAAGTTTTTCGATCCCCAGAATTGCCTTTAGTGTCATTTGTTTGTCGAGGAGTAAGAGGATGGAGCTTACACGCCGCAGAGTCATGCCCTACTCGAAAACACTTTTGGCATTTAACGATAGGATTTGGACAATTGTAGAAAACATGTCCTTTTGAGCGACAATTAAAACATGTTACATTTGTGTCACTATTATTTGAATGATTATTAGGAGCACGATTGAATGGAATACTATCATTTCACTTTCTAAATACATTAATGTCAGTAGGTCGTTGTGAATTTAGAAAATTCAGTAGGTCTTCTGGTTCCTTACAGTTTAATGCTTGTGCGCTGTTCCTAACAGATTTATCAAGGATGCCATGAATAACGCAATCAACAGCCTTTTGACCTTTAATTTCACACCGGTTTAGTAGACTTAACTTGTGATAAAAATAGTCTCGCAAGTTTTCACTATGACGAGTGGTGCGCGCAAGCATCTCTTCAAGAAGCCGACCATAATTTTGCTCGTTGGGGAAAGCTCTCCGAAGCTTTGCTTGCCATTCATCCCAATCAAAATTAACTGATGGCAAAGCCTCGAACCACCTCTTTGCTAGCCCTACTAATTTCTGCAGAGCAAAACGCATGGTCTGCCTCTGATCCCAGCCATAAATACACGTGCATTCATTGACTTTCCTTAACCAAGTATCTATATTTTGGGACTTACTAGATGGGTCAAACTCAGGTATAACATTATTCATATGATTATTATTGAACTGTTGGGGTTTAGCTCTATGATTTTCTTGGAGGGTAGATACAAGTTTCAGCACCTCGTCAATTGTGAAGCTGGAGGATGGTTGCTCAGGCACACGATGCGATGTCGTCGGATCGTAAGGGTGACCTCGAGGCTCAGGAGTTTCTGGTAAGGCCGGAGAAGGCGACACTGGTGCGGCCAAGTCTTCACTTGGTTGCACTTCTTCTACCACCCACGCGGTTGGAGTACGCCTCGTCACTTTACGGGTACGCGTTGTATTTAGAAGCGTTGTATTCTTCCGTTTGCGAATCATCCGCCACCTGGCGTTCGGGTCATTTGGATCCATAACCTCGGTAAACAAGAAAAGAAGAGAGAGAAAAAATTAGTGTCATAAAATAAAGAGGATACACAAATGAATATTTTAAAATAAGTCAACTGTCATGCTATTGAAACACTACATTTGTTACTGTTAGGTACGTATGTATCAAAATATGCAATAGCGACCGTTGTATTTTATATATTTTATGGCACACATTGCTCCTTACTCGTGTTGGATCATACATAGACCCACAGAGGCACACATGGCCTTACATAATAGTTCAGGTATTATTAACTATTGGCACACATGGCCCTTGATCAGTATTAGAACATACATAGCTCCTGTACAGCGCACATGGCCATTTAACTCCTTGTGGAACATACATAGCTCCTGAACAGCGCACATGGCCGTTTAACTAGTTGTGGTGGAACATACATAGCTCCTTGACAGCTCACATGGCCGTTTAACTATTTGTGGAACATAGGTATACTCGTATATGTAGCTTCTTAACAGCACACATGGCTGTTGAACTAATTGTAGAACATACAAAGCTCCTTATTAGCACACATGGCCGTTACTTCCACTAATAATAATGAACATCACAAATTAGATTAATAAAATTTTTTTTTTTTTTTACTATGCCATGCCTTCAGTATAATTATTAAATATCTTACTACTACAGACAGCTGTTGGATACTTTATCAGAGGCCAACATTATCAAGGAGTAGCCTTGACCAAATGGACCGTATGATAAACCATACTCAACTTACGTGAGCAATATTAACAAAGAGTAGCCTTGTTCAAATAATACTCAAGTTGCTGTCCGTGCTAGCATAGTTCTAATTGTTTTGTAAAATTTGTAATATGCTACCAAGCTACATTATTAGGGAGTAGCCCCAATCAAATGTTCCTGGCAGCACTGTAATGAAAGAAAAATACATTCCAAGCTTATACAAAAGGCATAGCTAAGGTAAAGCAATTTAACTATATATACTTTTTATTTCTGAATCGTAATAGAGTATTTCAACTTACTGTTTCTTTTGTTGGACTGCAGGTCACATCCCACTTCTGAGTTTTAATAATTTATAACTCGGTTTGAATTCCAATACTTTATTTCTACAATGTACACTTAAATACACTTTTCGCCGTAACACATAGCAACTATAAATAACTGTTATAGTGATGGCTGGCAGCTAGAGACAACCGCTCAGTCCGAGAGCTCGATACAGAATGTCCGTCGGACCCCGATTCCACTTCCCACCTTAACAATTTTCCCTTCCAAATGAGCGGAGGTATCTGATTGGTTGTCGTGCTCGCTCGTGATTGGCGGTTGTTTGCCGACCAATCACGAACGAGCATCTGTGTTGCCACTTAAAAATAATGTTAACACTTTGTAAAAATCAATACAACAACTTCTTTTTAATTTAAATAATTCAAGTACATAGTGAAAATAGTCACACAAATAATAGTAAAAACATACAAAAATCAATAAAACAACTTTTAACTACATTAACTAATTTAAATTGATAAAATCATCACATATGTATATTATACTACTATAGGCATATATGAATATATTACCGAAAAAAGCAACGCGACTTATAGTTGCGGTTGATAAAATAGAATAGAATATTTTATTTGCTAAGAATATGGTTGGTATTACAAAAAGTTGGTCATATTTTTATAGTTTCACATATTCTGCCATGTAGACATGCAAAGTTTATAATAATACCTTTTTAATGTAATATAAATTGTCATGTTTGTGCACGATAGCCCAATAAATAAATATTGTATTCTACCACATAAATGAGAGTACTTTTATACTGATAATTAAAGCAATTCGTGCAAAATTATTCCCTAACCATTCCAAAATATCAAAAATGCACAACATTAATATTCAAGTTTTCACTTCTGCCGGCACTCCCAGAGTGCAACCAGTCGGTTTTTTTAGACATTATCTTATTATTCAAAGTTATTATATACTGGTTAGTTACTAAACAAAAACTGCACTTAACTGTTAATACTTAACGGAAGCTCATAAATATATTTAATAGGTACTTAGCTGTTCAAAATGCAGTTCCTACCTTCACAATCTCTAAATCTGTAGTAGTTAGGTTTAAGAGTAACCAACCAAATCACACCTAAGCCTAACTATTACAATAGTGAGCATTCTTCTACTACCCTAATCTTATAGCAAGAAAATATATCTACTGACTTAAGATCTTGACTGTTCTGTTCTTTCAAAAATTCATATAAGTAACAATATTATAAAATAATTATAATTATAAGATTTGTATTCTTATAATTATAATTTTATTTATATTTATAATTATAAAGGTTTGTATTAAGATCTTGACTGTAATAATTTAATATGCTGAAGAGAAATAAAACAGGTTTTTTAAAGTTAAAAATAATTTATTAATGATCTTCAACAGTTACTAAAATACCATCTAAAAAGCTGGCAGGTGGTAGTATCGTATCTTGATGCCGTGCCCAACCCAGATACCACACCATAGTCATGACATGTGCACAACTCCCAACTGTCCTCTTTCCAATTATACATGAACAATAATATTGTTCAATCCGCTGACACCAATCGAGGCACAGCTTTGTCCGTATATTCAAATTCTAATGAGGATTTGGGGGTTCTAATTCAATATAGAATTGTTATAGAATTATTTGATACCATATATTTGATTATACTATGCATAGTAATAGATATATCGTGGTGGTTTCGCTAGAAGGATACTCCGCAGCGCAACCACTTTCAATAACAAAATACGGCGAAACCGGAGCCATAGATTTTTTTTAAATAGGACTAGAATTTTATAGACATTTCATAGATTTTTTTGAGTAACTTAAACTAGTTAAATCGAAAGTGGTTCCGCCGGGAAGCATGACACGGCTTTTCGCCATCCAGCCCTGCTGCATAGGTCACTATCTTCTACAACAGCTGGAAAAGGTTGGCCTGAGGAATAACCGCCCAAAAGAAAATGATTTGGCGTTAATGCTTCTGGATAATCCGCGTGACAAGAAACATGCGTCAGAGGACGAGAATTAATTAATGCTTCGGCTTCGCAAAGCAAAGTGGCTAAAACTTCATCTGTTGGTGATCGTGAATGAAGCGTGGCCATTAGAGCAGTCTTTGCTGATTTGACTAGCCTTTCGGTGGCACCAGCCATGAAGGGAGCTGAAGGCGGCAGAAATTTCCATTGGATCATTTCGCAAGCAGCAAAATCTGTTACAGCATCTCCATAGAGGCTTCTTAGTACTCTGCTGGCACCCACAAATGCCGTACCATTATCCGAAATTATTTTCTTCGGAGTTCCACGTCTTGCGATAAATCGCCTAAGTGCCATTATAGCAGCATCAGTTGTTAGAGAAAATACGACTTCAAAATGGACAGCTCGTACAGTGAGGCAAGTATATAAGGCCACGTATCTCTTTTCCCTTCTACGTTCAACAGCTACTGTGATAGGACCAAAATAGTCTAATCCAACAAATGAAAATGCCCGCTGATGGTGAGACATTCTCGCTTCAGGTAGTTGGCCCATTATAGGTGTAGTTGTAGAAGCGCGGCGAAGTTGGCAAACTTGACAACGGTAGGCAACTGATCTTACGGAACTTCTCAAACTTAAAATCCAGTAATGCTGTCTTAACTCATTCACCACTAGCTCTGTATTAGCATGGGCAGCTTTGCGGTGGTGGTGAAGTATCAATAATCGAACAGCAGTGTGTTTTCTATCGAGGATTATTGGGGATTTAACCTCTTCCTCCACTCCAGTAACCGCAGTAATGCGTGAAGAGAGTCTCAATAAATTGTCCTTATCAATGTGTCCGGGCAGTTTGGATAGACGACTGCGGTGTGGCACGGGCTGGTTGTTCATAATGCAGCTTAGTTCTTGAGGAAAAGAAAACTGTTGGCTCTTCCGTAATATGTGAATCTTAGCCAAATACAAATCATCAGAGCTTAGTTTACAACGCAGACTTAAAATATCCAAATTGTGGCGACTGTTCGCCATTACCGGACGCGAAAGAAAGGTAATTAAATGACCTACTACTCTACACGACATGTCTACACTAATACCTTTCTTTAATATGGCTTTGAATCGCAAAGTAGACATGTATTGATGAGCTCTAGCTGTAGCACGTAATAGACGAAGCCAAGAACTAAAACGTTTAGGATCTGCTGAAAGCGGACGAGATACGTTTTCATCATTAATGAGATGAACATGAATATGATGCGACGACTTAAGCTCTTGGAGAGGTGAGATGGTGGTGGGTTCAGTTGGCCAATCAGAAGATAATAAAAAACTAGGTCCCGTGATCCACCGTGACTGGGGACTGGGAGATAAAGGTCCACGCTTTAAACGAGTTGCATCATCGGCAACGTTTAAATTGCCAGGAACCCAACGCCACTCAATTACCTCTCTCAACTCTATAATCTCACCTACTCTATGGGCTACAAATGGTTTTTGTAGCCCATATGTTTATATTGACGAGCATCATTACGAAGCCATCCTAAGACGTTCATAGAATCCGTCCAATAAAAACGTCTTACGGGCTTTATCCTAGAAGCTTCTAAGATACTTGAGGATAAACGAGCTGCTATCAAAGCAGCTTGCAGTTCTAATCTAGGAATACTAGTAGGTTTTAAAGGGGCTACACGACTTCTACTAAAAATAAAGGCGAGTTGCGTGCCTCCATCACTGTAAATAAAACGCCAAAATGCAACCGTGGAGTATGCCTCCTCACTTGCATCACAGAAAACATGCAACTCTTGTTCAATTGGCTGATGTCGAGTCATATACCAACGAGGTATGGTAAGGGTTAGAGTGGCCATAATATCCGAGGTCCACTATTCCCAATCTACCCTAAGATGACGAGGGAGCTCTTGGTCCCAATCTATGCCTGAACGCCAGACCTTTTGAAAGATGATACGCGCACGAATAGTTAATGGAGCGAGAATACCCAGTGGGTCAAATACACGCATCATGTTAGATAAAACAATTATTATTTATTATTTCTGGTGGGGACGTCGCCGGCCGAACGGACGATCCGCCCGCGTTTTCTGCAGGCCATTTCGTCCTTTTCCCCGTTCTCCCCTTTGAGGGAGTTAAAGGTTTATCCAGCCTTCACGGCGCCCCGTCAAATCTTTTTGTCTTTTTGGTGAATCTTGCTATCTGCTCCACCTTCAGATCCTTCAGGTCCTCTATGTCTAATGTTTCCGCCCCCCATAGCTCCCGTCTTATCCGTGAGTATATAGGGCACTCAGCGAGTAGGTGGAGGCTGGTCTCTTCGCTTTCCGTGCACTCCGGGCATATGGGGTCGGTTTTCACTCCTAGTAAAACTAGATAAAACAATTCTTTTAGATAATTTTTAAGGCAACGAAGAATCAATATTATTAAAATTAAAACCTAACGTATCGTTCTTAGTGTACCATATAAGTCCCAGTGTTCGTACAGTTTGATGTGATTGACTTAAATCCACAGCAGTAGCATCATTAAGGCGCAAGTCACCCGGAACATAGACTAGGGCAGCTTCATCATTGGAAGCCCAACTTCGAATGACAAAGTGTGCTCGACTATGAACGGTTAATACGTCTCTGGCTAAAAGAGCAGCTTCTTCTACGCTGTCCACACTAGCAATAAAATCGTCCATATAAGTATTTACAATAGTCCCTTGGGCCGCTTCAGGATACTGAGTTTCGAAATCTTTAGCATTCTTATTTTTAAGATATAGAGCAGTAAATGGACTAGATGCAGCTCCGAACATCATGGATGACATTCTATAAATAGAGATGGGTAAATCTTGAGAATTTCTCCATAAAAAGCGCTGTGCATCTCCGTAGGACTCTCTTATTTTTATTTGCGGGAACATTTCTCTGATGTCCCCAGTGAGGGCAATTTTCCCTTCACGAAAACGAAGAAGAATGCCAAGTAATGACTGAAGCAAGTCGGGACCAGTTAATAAAAGAGCGTTTAAGCTGACGCCCTGACACTTTGCGGCTGCGTCGTGGACCACTCTAAGCTTGCCTGGTTTATTCGGGTTAGTAACGCCAAAATGTGGCAAATACCAGGTAATGCCTGAGGAAAACTGACGGTCGCAAAACTCTGCATAATAATAAAATAAAATAAAATAAAATAGCCTTTATTGCTGTTTCTTTCCTTACAATTAATAATTAATGCCTACTTACTAAAAACTAAATTCATTTAATTAATTCTAACTTGCATTTGAATTATCGGCAACTGGATGTTTGTATGAAACAGCTTGTCTGTCGACAAAGGCCTCCTCTAAAGATTTCCACGTATTCCTCTCTCTTGCTAAACGGGTCCATATCGGACCAGCTATTTTCTTAAAGTCATCTTCCCATCTTTTGGTTTGTCTGCCTCTATTTCTTTTGCTATCTCTTGGATACCATTCTGTTACTAACTTAGTCCATTTCTTTTTACTTTCTCTTAACATATGGCCCGTCCAACGCCATTTAAGCTGTCTGTAGGCTGTGTGTGCACTTTTAAATTTTGTTTTCTTTTTAATTTCGTGTAATTTCACTCTATCTCTTCTTTTTATACCTAAAATACTCCTTTCTATTGCATTTTGGCAGACTTTTAATTTACTTTCTTGTACTTCTGTTAAAGCCCATGTCTGGCACCCGTATAGTAAGCATGGCATAATGCATATTTCGTATACTTTCTTTTTTCCTTTCATTGGCATATCTTTATCCTTCATTATTTCCTTAACCCATTATAAGGCAGTGGCATATATATTGCCACCATATTTTGAACTTTATACAATTGAGATAAGGTCGAAAACCAATGAAAAATTTGAACATGCTGTGCCCGTTAAAGGGTTAAGAGACCAAAACCGTTTCCAAGTATTAGTTATTCTTCGTTCTATTTCTTTATTCATGCAATCATCTGTAGATCAGAATCATCTGTTGGCCCAAATATATATATATTCATTTACATATTCTATTTCTTCGTTATTTACTGTTATGTGTTTTTTATTGGTTAATGTTTGTTGGGAATTCGTCATAATTTTGGTTTTAGTTAGGTTCATTGTCAGGCCGGCCTTAACACTTTCATCAGATAGTTGCTGCAACATTAGTCCCAGATTTCCTGCGTCCTCTGAAAACAAAATCAAATCATCCGCGAAGCGTAGATGGTTGAGATATTCGCCGTTTATATTGAGGCCATTTTTGGTCCAATTTAGATTCCTGAAGATCATCTCCAGCACTGCTGAAAATAATTTAGGTGATATAGGATCTCCTTGGCGTACACCTCTTTTAATAGGGAATTCGTCACCCGTAGATTCAAGTTTAACTTGTGCTGTGCTCGATGTGTATACGTTTTTAATTATTCGTATGTATTTTGCTTGCACCCCTTGTCTTTTTAGAGCGTCCCATATATACTCATGTTCCAATGTATCGAACGCTTTGTTAAAGTCAACAAACCCTATGTAATATGTTTTATTATATTCTCTATATTTCTGTAGAATTTGTCTTAGAGTGTGTATGTGGTCTATAGTTGAGAATTTGCTTCGGAAACCAGCTTGTTCCTTAGGTTGGTTTTCATCTAGTGTATTGGTAATTCTGTTTAGTATGATTTTTGAAAATATTTTATAAATATTGGACATTAAACTGATCGGTCTGTAGTTTCCTATATCGCCCTTGTCTCCCTTCTTGTGCAGCAGTATGATTGTCGATTTAGTCCAGTCTTCCGGGATGGTTTCCGTTTCGAGGATTTCATTGAACAAATCTGTAAGTCTTGGTGCTATCACTGGTAAAGTAGTTTTTAGTAGTTCATTTGTGACTAAATCTGATCCAGGTGCCTTATCTAGTTTTTGTGTTTCGATAGATTTTATTGTTTCTTCCTTTAGAATTGGTTTAATCTCCTCTTTATTTACTGAATTATATTCCTTTATTACTTGTTCCCCTTTATGACTTTGGTATAAATTTTGGTAGCATTCCGTAGCAATTCCTAGTATTTCTGATCTTTTGCTGGTCTTTCCACTATTTTTATTCTTCATATTTGGAATCCAGTCCTTTTTTGTATTTCATTTTTTCTCACGTACAATGGTCCACTTTAAGGACTAAGTGCGGAAACCATCACCATTAACATAGAACATAGAACATTTCATTTTTCTTAGCGCCTTCTTTATTCCTCCTGTTTTTTCTATATGTTTTCTTAATGTTGTTAGCCTTTTTGTTTTCCGTTCTTTTCTAAGTTGTTCGCTAATCTTTTTGCTTATTTCTGCTATCTTTTGGCGACTATTATTATTATTATTATTATTATTTTTTCCTTGTTGTATAAGTTTTTTCCGTTCTTGTAATAATTGCTTACTTTTAAATAATATCTCTGTTTTACTAGTCATGTTTACTTTTTTAGTTTCTGTTTTTAATTGTTTAAGCAATCTGATGTATTTTTCTTGAGTCGATATACATTCTTTTTCCCCACCTTGTAAAGATATTTCGAGGTTGTTCAGAAGTAAATCAGTGCTACCGGTGCATTCGATGGCTTTAATACTGTTGTGAAATTGTCGTGCTCTTTTAGCACGTGTCCTTGATAGTTTTGCTCTAACCATTCTATGATCTGAGTTAAAATTAAAATTGTTTAAAATAGATAAATCTTTAAAAAGTTTTACATTGTTAGACATAATATAGTCGATCTCGTTTTTATACCGGCCATTAGGAGAGATCCATGTCCATTTCTTTGATGGTTTCTTTTTGTAAAAACTGTTTAGGATGCTTAATTTATTTTCAATAGCAAAGGATACTAGTCGTGAGCCGTTTTTACTTCGATTGCCAAATCCATGACTTCCTAATGGTATATTCTTCTCCGCTTTTTTGTTTGCCAATTTGTCCATTAAAGTCGCCCATAACTATTATGTTTTTGGATTTTGCATTTGCAGTGGTCGATTGTAGGTCTTCGTAGAATTTTTCGATTTTTGTTATGTCTTCTTTTTTATTTGATTCGGTAGGCGAATACGCCTGGATTATAGACCATACTTGTTCTTCCTCTCCATCTACAGGTAATTGAATGTTGAGAAGTGCAATCCGTTCTGAAATCCCTTTTATTTCTTGTATATTTTTGGCAAGGTTTCTTTTAACCATGAATCCGACTCCGTATAATCCGGGCGTCTCCCCAATATGGTGTAGTATGTATTTTCCATGGTCTTCTATTCTTTCCCCAAATCTTCTCACTTCACTAATACCAATTATGTCCCATTTTATTTCATCCAATGCTAATTCCAGTTCTTGTAATTTTTCCGTGGTTCCTAGTGATCGACAGTTTATAGTTGCTATATGTATAGCTCTGCATAACCTTTGTTAATCATGGCGTTAATATTTTCGCGGTAATGTTTGGCATAAGCTTCATCTTTAATAAACTTTTTTTCTAAACTAAGAAGACGCGACAATGCTAAAGAGTAACTTTCTGGAATTACCAAATCGTTACTTCGCCAAAGTAAACCAGTTTCAAATTGACCATCGGGTAAGCGATGGGTTGTATTCTCTAAAATCGAGATTGCGCGGTCGTCAGCTAAAGACTGAACAGACCGTTTGGTTTTACCTATCGAGTCTAATTTAAAATGGTCTCGAATGAAATTCTCTAAATCAATAAAACTATCAAAATTTTTGGTTACACCGTAGTTAACACTATCGACATAGTCTACGGTTTTAGTTCTACTATTTGTAAAATCAAAAACTACCCAAACGAGAGCAGTAAGGCAGGCAACCGGTTGTGAATTAGTTAACCCTTTACGTACTTGTTGTGGGAGAATTAAATGCCAGTGGGGTTAATTTCGAAAGTACTGATTGGAATAACTCGGGAGATTCTAAATAACAATGCTCTCCGAAGTAGCCTTATGACTTCCACACAGTTACGAACACGGCAGGCAAACTTATGGAGATCACTACTGTCGCTGAGTATTTTAGGCAGACTGCGCACGGATGCTATCTCCTGTAAAATAATAAACTCTGACCTACCAAACCGCATTTCCAATGCTGAGATGATTTCTTGAGGGTCACGAGCTGACACGAGTAGGACAGCAACTGCTTCACGCGCCGCTCCCTTTAACGCCATACCAATACGGGTTATATTGTCCGATGGCGTATAAAACTCGCTCGTGTTTACAAAGGCACGCTTGAAGGCGAGCCAGTCGATGGGCTTACCATCAAAAATGGGTAGGCGTCCGTCGCCTACCTTAGGTTTAGGTTGTGCGTTACTAGCCAATGTTGTGATGGCTTGGGCTAGCAAAGCAATATCTGAGGAATCAGAATTAATGTTTAAAGTATGCAGGTTATTATAGGAGAGATTAGGATTTACTACATTATGGTTGAAAGGAACAGTATTAGACTTATCGTAGGCGTAGGTATCCTGATAGACGTCATTTTGCGCGGTAGTACAGGGAAGGGGCTGCGAAAGCCTCGCACTACCAACGTAAGCAGGGTTCGTAGTAACACACCTAATGGGCAACTTAGGCCGTGTGCTATTTACATGATCACTACCAACCAACGTCGAACGTTCTATATTAACGGATGTAAGTGGATCTGTAACGTCCGGCGGAGATTCTAAGACATCTACATTACGAGCAGGAATACAAGAATCAAAAGCCTCGTCTAACCATTTTGTGATGTCCTTTTTTGACAACCTACTAGAGGAGCGGTTGCTACGTGAGAACTGGAGAGCTGCAATTTGTGCTTGTGCTTGCAACTTCAGGGCAGCACGCTCTTTATCCATAACCATGCGTTCTTCTTCCAATCGTCTATCACGTTCTGTCTCAATCGCAGCTCGTTCCAAAGCGGCGACTTTGGCTGCATAGTCAGCTTGAATAGCCAAAACCTGAGAAGTCACCGACGAACCTGAAATTGATGAGGAAGCTGAATGTGCACTGGTGCTTGGGCCGGCTACGTCAGCCAATGGGCCCTGCGTATTTTTACGCGATCTGGTTTCAGCCACCATTTTCGAAATTGCGATTTTTTTAACGGGTCGATGGACCTATGTTATTAATGGGAATGAAAGGGGGTGTAAAAATGAACTGTATGATATTAATGTTAAAATAAAGGTCGCTATTAGGTAGTTGACACTGTGTAATCCAAGATCACGAGAAGAACAAGAGAGAGTATAAAAATATGTCAATCTTTATAAAAAACAAATATCAAAAAGTATGTACCATCAGGTACACTGTCTTTCACTATAAAAACAAACACCACAATAGATAATGCTTTACGTAAACGATTATCTGAATTCCGCAACTCATAACAATCACAAACTACGCGCATAATGCATAATCGAATAAAACAGTCCACGTTACCGCCCGCCGCGCCGCGCCGCGTCTTGGCTACCTTCATAACATATTAAAAAAATAAAATTAAAAAAACTTTTTAAAAACAAGCTTTTATTAAGTACTTGTTAATAAAAAAAGAACTAAAAAGTTAAAAATAATTTAAGCCTGATAATAAGAAAACCTTTGCGTTTTTATCACAGATCCAATATTTATTATAAATAAAAGCGTGTTACATTTTGATGGAACATTAAAGAACATTTAGCATAATACGCTTTCATTATTTTTTTTTTGCACTCACAATTCACAATGTAACACGCTTTTATTTATAAAAAAATTTTGGGTGTCTGATAAAAACGCAAAGATTTTCTTATTATCAGATTAAAATTATTTTTAACTTTTTAGTCTTTTTTATTAACAAGTAATAAAGGCTTGTTTTTAAAAAGTTTCATTTTATTTTATTTTATTTTTAACTTTTTAGTTCTTGCACCAAAGTACTCGTCAAGACGAATCATACGAGCCCAAACTCGATAGGGTTGTATCGTTTAATTACCGAGTTCCTATGGCTATCTTCCAGCTCCATCATCAGACCCTGGTTACCATCTAGCACCAAAGTACTCGTCAAGACGAATCATACGAGCCCAAACTCGATGGGGTTGTGTCGTTTAATTACCGAGTTCCTATGGCCATCTTCCAGCTCCATCATCAGATCCTGGTTACCATCTAGCACCAAAGTACTCGTCAAGACGAATCATACGAGCCCAAACTTGATGTGGTTACGTGTGTCGTTTAACTACCAAGTTCCTATGACCATCTTCCAGCTCCATCATCAGACCCTGGTTACCATCTAGCACCGAAGTACTCGTCAAGACGAATCATACGACCCTAAACTTGATGGGGATGTGTCGTTTAATTACAGAGTTCCTATGGCCATCTTCCAGCTGCATCATCAGACCCTAGTTATCATCTAGCACCAAAGTACTCGTCAAGACGAATCATACGAGCCCAAACTCAATGGGGTTGTGTCGTTTAACTACCGAGTTTCTGTGACTATTTTCCAGCTCCATCATCAGACCCTGGTTACCATATAGCACCAAAATACTCGTCAAGACGGATCAAACGAGTCCAATGGCGATGAGGTTGTGTGGTTTAATTACCGAGTTTTTTATGGCCACCTTCCGGTTCCATCATCAGATCAGCTCCATGTCATAATAATTTTGCATTGTCATCATATTTACACATGCATGCAATATTTCAGCTCAATCGGTAACCGGGAAGTGGATCAAATTTAACAGAGAGAGGCGCTTAAAAACATGAGCGGCGGTAAATCTCCCGGGCATGACGGCATTAGTGTGGAGCATCTGCGGTATGCTGGAGTTCACCTGCCGAGGGTTCTGGCTTTGTTCTTCTCAATGTGCATAAGTCACTCGTACCTACCACATGAGTTGATGAGAACTATCGTCGTGCCCATTGGTAAGGATAGGACCAGTGACATCTCGGACAGGGGAACTATCGTCCTATTTCACTAGTAACAACAATTGCTAAGGTATTGGATAGTGTATGACATTGTGGAAATTGAAACTTTTGCCTGATGTAAATTAGTTAACCTAGAATTTTTTTTTTTTTTTTTTTTACATGTTGTGGTTGTCTTCTATAAGTATGTTTTGTGTTTATTTGTAATGGAAAGTGTCCTGCTATGATAGGGCATTTTCCAATATTTTTGACGCTGTAAGGGAGAAAAGATCTGGACACTTGCTGAGTTTCTTGCCGGTTCTTCTTAGTACAAGATCTCCCGCCTAGAGTAGACTTACGAACCGATGGCATAGTGACATTCATAAGAGCTACTTGTAGCCTAAACTGAATAAAATGATTTTGAATTTGAATTTGAATTTGAATTTGTGCTTAACTCTGAATTGGATAAACACTCGGACATACATGACGCACAGTTCGGGTTTCGACCCGGACTTTCAACTGAAAGCGCTATAGTAGTTCTTAAGCATACTGTCCAATATTATACTGATCGTGGAACGCCGATATACGCCTGTTTCTTGGATCTCTCCAAAGCCTTTGACCTGGTGTCATATGATACGCTGGGGAGGAGGGGTGTACCGAAAGAAATGCTGAACGTGTTCAAATTTTGGTATGCTAACCAAACAAATTATGTTAAGTGGGCTGATTCCTTGTCGGATGCGTATGTGTTGGAGTGCGGAGTGAGGCAAGGGGGGTTATCTTCTCCCAAGCTCTTCAACATCTACGTAAACGATCTCATCGTGAGGCTGAGCAGCATGCGTGTCGGTTGTCGAATAGATGGAATTAGCATAAACAATTTAAGCTACGCTGACGATATGGTGTTGCTCAGCCCTACGGTGGGTGGCCTTACAGAAATGTTAAGTGTTTGTGAGTCGTATGCTGCTGAGCATGGGCTCAGGTACAATGTAAAAAAATCAGAATACATGATATTAGAGGCCGCTGGTAAATGTCCCGATAACGCTACTAAGATTATCCTAAATGGCTTGAACATCAAACGCGTGATGAATTTAAATATCTGGGGCATGTCATCACCAGCGCCCTCAAAGATGATGATGATATTGAACGGGAGCGAAGGGTTCTAGCGGTTAGAGGCAATATGTTGGCTCGTAGATTTTCTCGCTGTACGGAAGATGTGAAAGTGACGCTTTTTAAAGCTTACTGTCAAAACATGTACACGGGAAATCTGTGGGTCAAGCATGCCAAAAAATCTCTGGAGACCCTACGAATCCAGTATAACAATGTCTTTAGGATGATGTTGGGTCTACCGCGTTTTTGCAGTGCATCCGGGATGTTTGCGGAGTATCAAACTAATGGCTTTGAAGCCGTCATTCGCAAAAAAACCGCCTCCCTGATCAGCAGAGTGAGGAACAGTTCCAACAGCATCCTAAAGACATTAGCGGATCGCTTCACATCACCGCTCTGTCTGTCCCTTGTGCAGAGAGTGACAATCACGGGGACTTACCCTTTCTCGTGATGGTCACTCTTGGCACAATAGGGATTCATACCTATTCATACTTATATAAATACTAACAATATTTTTAAGTCTTACTAACAAATATGGATGAATAATCTGAAATAAACGATTTATTTATTATTTATTATATTACATCCCTATCTAGCAGTGCTTGCATAGCATGCATTTATGCATGCCGTAGTTCGTTATGTCAAATGTCAGTTGTGTGATTGTGTGTGCGGCGGGCGGCGGTTGTTGGCAGAGTCGTGAATACAAAAAACCTCAATAGCTTACAACCATAAAGAAAAAAACTTGCTTACAATTAAATATCAGAAGGTTAGCCAAGCTGCACGCTCAAATTTCAACAATACATTACCGTACTGTTAATTAAAACCTCGATACCGAAGACATTTTTAGTGTAAAACAGTTTTTAATCTGTGTGCTTAAAAAGTTATAACCATCTTCAAACATGGTGATAGCCAAGATCTGCTGCCTTGGCGCGGGTTACGTTGGCGGGCCGACGTGCAGTGTAATCGCGTTAAAATGTCCGCACATTAAAGTGACTGTGTGTGACAAAAGTGCTGACCGTATCGGCCAGTGGAATTCCGAGAAATTGCCGATATACGAGCCGGGTTTGGACGAAGTAGTGCGACAGTGCCGAGGTAAAAACCTATTTTTCTCGACGGACATCGCTGAAGGTATTAGAGAGGCTGATTTAATATTTATTTCCGTGAATACGCCGACCAAAACGTTTGGCAACGGTAAAGGGAGGGCCGCCGACCTAAAATACATTGAGGGCGCAGCGAGAATGATCGCGGATTTGGCTACAAGCAACAAAATTGTGGTCGAAAAAAGTACGGTGCCCGTAAAAGCAGCTGAAATTATCATGAAAATACTTAGAGCTAACACAAAACCTGGTGTAGAGTACCAGATATTGTCCAACCCTGAGTTTTTGACTGAAGGCACAGCTATTGTGGACTTGGTGGAGGCTGAGAGAGTGCTTATAGGTGGAGAAGATACAGTCGAAGGTCAAAAAGCTATTCAAGAACTCTGTTGGATATACGAACACTGGATTCCCGCTAAAAACATTATAAAAACAAACACATGGAGTTCGGAACTGTCTAAGTTAGCAGCTAATGCTTTTCTCGCACAGAGGATATCTAGTATAAACTCTCTATCAGCTGTGTGTGAGGCTACAGGAGCAGACGTTTCTGAAGTAGCCCGTGCGATTGGTCGAGACTCTCGTATCGGACCAAAATTCCTTGAAGCTTCTATAGGGTTTGGTGGTAGTTGCTTCCAAAAAGATATCCTAAACTTAATATATTTGTGTGAATGCCTCAATTTGCCCGAAGTGGCAGCTTACTGGCAGCAAGTGGTTGATTTAAATGATTATCAAAAGACTCGGTTCACAAGGAAAGTTATTGAGTCACTATTCAACACTGTTACAGATAAAAATATTGCGATACTCGGGTTTCTAAACAAAAAGAACACGGGAGACACTAGGGAATCACCAGCTATTTACGTGTCAACCACTTTGTTAGATGAAGGGGCAAAACTCCACATCTACGACCCTAAATTGGAGGAGGAACAAATTTTATTTGATTTAACACACCCTTATGTTACGTCAGACCCCGAGAAAATTAGAAAAAACCTTACCATTCACAATTCAGCATACTCCGCTGTTACCGGTGCTCACTCGATCGTATTGTGCACAGACTGGGACGAATTCAAAGAGTTAGACTTCAAAAAAATATACGAAGTTATGATGAAGCCGGCTTACATATTTGACGGACGCAAGTCGTTGGATCATGAAATGCTGTTGAGCATTGGATTCCACGTGCAGACGATTGGCAAGAGGTTGTCAAGAACAAGCAGTATCAGAGCGCAGAGGAGTCAAACGTTGCCGTAGAATAATTATTTTTATACATTACTAGCGGGTTCCTGAGACTTTGTCTGTATTAGAATAATTATTTTGAGTAGCCTATGTCTTTCTCCAATGTCTAATCTATGTCTATACTTAAATACATCAAAATTTGGTCAGTGGTTTGGGTGTGAAAACTTAACAGACAGACAAGAATTACTTTCGTTATCTTATCTTAGTCACTCTTAGTGGGGGGCCAGCTGCCTTTCCCTTTGGCAGTAGCACCTCGACCCATAGGGATCTTTTGTGCTTTCCATACTCAATAATTTATTGCATTCTACAATGATAAGAAGATGGTAGGTAAAATTACATTAAGTACATTGTAGACCCTGAAAAGGGCACAGCAATTATAATATATTGAGAGGACGACTTACTCTTTTACAATAACATTAATTTTTAAATTTTTAATTCTTTATCTTGTATAAATTCTGGTAGACTATAATAACATTTATACCCTAAAAGTAGTTTTTTTAAAACATTGTCACTTTTTTCATCAGCTTACTCTTTTGGCAACTTATTAAATAATTTTATTGACATTAAGAGAGAGCTGGTGGAGTTCACTTTAAGCCTTGTTACTGGTATCATCTATTTGTGGCTGTGTCGTGATGTGTATCGTGATGGAATGTCTTGTATTTATAATATTGATTAGGGTTCAAGCAGTTGAAACATCCATTTCTTTCCCGCCACTCGAACTAGGTCTTCTGACCTCAGAACTGGAGTTCTGCCACCGTTTGACCATTACCTGGCCACCACTCTGTCAACGACCGGATCCATCTGTGGTCTCCCCAAGCCATGTGTCCTGCCCACCCCCCCCCACTTAGTTGTGTGATCCGTTTACCGACGTCTATAAGTTTCATACTGTTCCGAATCACTGTTAGTACGACTTGCTAAACTAAAGTATCCACCATCACTTATCACCAGTTCACCACCATCATCACTAGCTCAGTATATGTCTCCACTGCTGGGGCATGAGCCTTCCCTATGGATGGATCGGGAGAACGGGCCATAAACCACCACGCGGGCCCAGTGCGGTGTGGTGGTTGTTAACGACTGCTAATGCAGCCGGGATCAACGACTTTACGTGTCTTCCGTAGCACGGAGGAGTTCGAGATGATACATTTTTGGTCACCCATCCGATGACCGGCCTCTGCGAAAGGTAGTTAACCTCAACACTCGCAGACCGAGCGCGTTAACCACTGTGCCGGCCTCCGAGTAGAGGCCAATATGATTAAATTTGGAGTGATGGGAGTAGAGTGCCCGTGAATCGGGATCATTAAGGCCATACGAGTAGGGTTACCATCCGTCCGGATTAGTCCGGACAGGTCCGAACTTTTAGACTAGTCCCTCTTTTTAATTTGTCCGGATTTTGAAATATGAGTAACAAAACTACATATTAAGTAATATGGGGTTGCGTGTGTGGTGTGATATTACCTACAAGTAATATCAAATAAGTCTTTAATCTTTATTAACTTCTCATTTATCTAAAAACAAAATATAAAATCTTTGACAATCAACTTAAGAGATCAAACAATGAATCGTCTGTTGCGAAATGAGTAATGTTTCCATTTTGTGACTAAAAAGTCTGCACTTTTAACAAAATGTCAGGCTTTTTGTCAGGACTTTTCAAATTCCTAAATGGTAACATTGGTAACCCTACATACGAGGCCATACCAATCCCGTTCCAAACAAAACCATAATTAGTTATGAGGATGTGTTATCGGCATTTAATAATGATGCCGAGATGATTACGTGAGTCAGCCTGATACAATGTAATAGAATGCAGCAAACGTATCACTCAATCACAAGTGGAGACTACAGAATGCAGTAATTCCATCTCTGTGGTCTAGTGTTTAAAACCACCGGCTTAGATCCAGAGGTCCCGGGTTCGATTCCCAGCGGGGGGTACATGTTTGTGTACTCGGTTTGGTTGGTGGCAGGGCTTTTTGGTCCGCCTAGCTAGCTACCACCATCTTATCTAAATATGTCGCCATAACATCAATGTTTGTAACATTGTTGCGTTTCGGCAGCTAGAGATAAGATCAGCCAGTGCCTTGAGTTGAGGATCCCGAAGTGCGCTCCTATCATTGGCCTTATCATCACTTAACATCAGGTGAGATCAAGGCACTGTGCTTACACGTAAGAAAAAGCTTTCCTTCAGGAAATTTTTACTTTTTATTTTTAAATGCTAATTGCTGCACTGAAGCTGAATTAATTAGCCTTCCCGGTAGCATAATGGTCAGTGCAGCCGCCCGTATTGCGGAAGACCCAGGTTCTATTCCTGGCTGGGTCGGGTAGGCATTTCCTTCAGAAGTCTCCATTTTTTGTGGTTGCGAGCGAGTTTCGAGATTCCGTTCGTGAGGAATGTCTATGTATGAAGCTTACCTTGGGGGGACTCCTTATTTTGTTCTTTTCACAGTCACGGAATCTCGAAAGAGCTCGCAACATTGAGCGCAGCCATAAGAATAAACAATAACACAGTAGGACGGAAACTCCCGCTCCGGACGGGCTCAAGGTCGCGATATGAGAGTACCTTGTTAAACAATAGGTACTGTTGTGAGCATACGCTCACGACAATGTTATCTACAGTATTGTAACTCGGCCCTATCTTTGAAATAAATGCCTACAGCCGCGCGGTACGTACGCGCGATAGGGCTGCCCGCTGCCCACCAATTTTAATTACATCTGCCTACTTTGAGTTTCTATCTAGTTTTGTGAATGTATTTTATGATTATAAATATTATATTTTTTATTGAAGGGGGTGCCGCGCGGAATTTCGAAAATTTACGTGTTTTTAAGTCACTGGTGCTAGGCGCTGAATAGGTCATATACATTAAAAGGACTAGTGTAGGTTAGCTTGATCCTTTCACAGGGCCATGGTTGTCTTGGAATTTGAAACAAATACCCAGAAACTGCTTAAATAATACGTAAAAGTAATGATATCTAAAAACTTATTTCTTCAGAAACTTTGTAAGTAATTATATACGATAAATGTGACAAGTACATATTAAAGTAATTTCGTCATCGAGCGCAGCAACGGTGACCTGAATCAACACGCCGACACAGGCCGCAGCGTCAGCGCAACGTGCTCCACGTGCCGCCGTGCCAGCGGCGCCGTTTCCGTCAGCACACAGTTTTTCGGCCACTTCGTTCCTACTTCGAACTTAGGCAACACCTTAGGCTTAGGCTATTTTAAATTGTAATTTTTATTTTTTATAATTAAATAAGTTTGAATAAAATTAGTTTTTTTTAGATCCTCCGGCTACAGCCTACGTAATTGGCGCAGTCGGTAGGATACTCGCGGTCGGTTCGCGGGGAGGTTTCTAATATCGAAATTCGGAATCGCGGGTCGCCCGGGCGGCTATCCAGCCCCGGTACGAGTATCCAGAATCTACGAGCGCTGCAGCCACGCGGAGGAGAGTATCTGAAAATCGATACGACCATCGGAGACATGAGTTGGTGAGTTGCACAGAATCTTTCTTGTGTTGCTATCCTTGTGTCCTTATTAGACTAGTTTCCTTTTATCCTTAAACATTTTCCGTCCTAGTTCTACGGGACCCAGCGAGTCTGCGCTATTGCAGTCTCGCCGGCAAAGACAAATAGATCATAGTAGAAATTTTAGAGGTTTAGATTTAAACAGTTCATTTAATAGTAATAGTATAATGTCGCACGAGCCAGACACTATTTTTAAGGCCTTGCGCCCGGTGCCAGACTTCGATGGCAACCCGAACGTACTTACCAGATTTATTAATATATGTGATCAAATTGTTTCTACGTATCTGAGTGCTCAGCCTGGCAGTGAATTATCCAACTTGTGCTTATTAAACGGTATTCTAAATAAAATTACGGGACCTGCCGCCAGTATTATAAACTCAAACGGCATTCCTGATAATTGGTTAGCAATAAGAAACACTTTAATTAATAACTTTGCCGATCAGAGAGACGAAACTGCTCTCTATAACGACCTCTCTTTGGCCACTCAGGGGGGAAGGTCTCCACAGGAATTCTACGATCACTGTCAAACACTATTTAGCACTATCATGACATATATCAGCCTTCATGAGTCTTTAGCGACCACAATAGAAGCCAAACGTGTATTATACCGCAAACTTACCAAGCAGGCATTTGTTAGAGGGCTACAAGAGCCACTTGGCTCCCGCATACGATGCATGCGACCCGACACCTTAGAAAAGGCTTTAGAATTTGTACAAGAGGAGCTAAATATAATGTACTTGCAACAGCGTAATGACTCAGTAGCTAGGCCTCAGTTGGCCCCTAAAATTCAACCAGCACCTGTACACATCCTAAAACCTTCACAAGCACCATTCTGGCCCGCACCAGCTATGCAGAGGCCGCTACCACCAGCTCCTCAACCATTTAGGTTCGCCCCGCAGCCTCACCAAGGCTTTAAAGCCCCTATGCAGGGCTACCATCAGCAACAGGTACGTGCCGGTCCATCACGAACCCAGCAGATGCTAGGCGCTAGGCCGCCTAACTATAATCCGCAAAGTAACTTGTTCCGCCTTCCGCCTAGGAACCAACCCGGTCAATATTATACGCCAAAGCCGATGAGCGGTATCCAACACTTCACGCCCAAACCTTTGCCTCCATCAGGTGGAGGACTTCGAGGTCACGATTGGCGCGTACACGGTAATCCGCCGCCAAATAACTATTTTAAAACGCGTGAAATGAATATGAATGAATGTTACGACGCGAGCTCTCATTACAACGATAATTACTACTATAATGACTCCGATTACACTTTGCCACAGTATAGCGATAATTCAGAAAGTTATGTCTATAGTCAAATTGATCCGGCGTTCCACTATGACAACTCTCAGAGTTGTACAGCCGCTATTGATGCTGAGGACTACCAAGTCACAGACGATAGCCAAAATTTTCGGAAAGATCAAACATTAAAAAAGCCAAAATAGAGATAAATTTACAGAGTCAGAGGCAATTACCATATATTCAAATCAGTAATCCGCCTCTCAAACTATTGGTAGATACTGGTGCTAACCAGTCTTTTATAAGCCCTCAGGCAGTTCAAAAATATTTTTCAAATGTACCATTAAATTACGATCCTTTCGAGGTCACCAATGTTCACGCTACTAGCAGAAATAATTACTCCATAACCTTGCCTTGTTTCTCTGAGTTCAACGATATAGAGGATTTACGGTTTTTTGTCTACAAATTCCATGACTATTTCGACGGACTGATTGGATTAGACTTACTGACTAAATGGGAAGCTAAGATCGACTTGAAAGATAGGACATTGACTACTCGTTCTATGGTTAATGAAATAAAAATGTTTAACTCTCGAAATATCAATCTTTACGAAGATATTATTCCGGCACGGAGTTCAAAGCTAGTTAGACTTCCTATTAATGCCCCGGATGGCGACGTATTCATTCCAGAGCAAATAACATGTAACTGTATAATCTCGGAATGCGTAACGACTGTTATCAATAACCGCGCTATTTTAGAGGTTCAGAATTTAACCGATAATGACGCAATACTATCTTTAGACTATTTTGTTGAAGCAGAGATCTTCAATATTGAGTGCACGCGTACTGAACAACAGCCGCGCGCGCATGACGTAATATCACGTTTGCGCACCGACCATCTAAACGAGGAGGAAAAAATTAATTTAAAATCACTTTGCTCGCGATACGCAGATGTTTTTTATATTGACAATGAAACCTTGACATTTACTAACAAGGTCAAACATCGAATCAATACCTCCGATGAAATCCCGGTTTACACAAAGAGCTATAGGTACCCTTTTGTTCATCGACAAGAGGTTAAAGATCAGATCGAGAAGATGCTTTCTCAAGGTATTATACAACCTTCGGAGTCTGCATGGAGTTCGCCAATTTGGGTCGTACCTAAAAAGGCAGACGCCTCAGGCAAACAAAAATGGCGTATTGTAATTGATTTTCGGAAGTTAAACGAAAAAACCATAGATGACAAATACCCAATTCCCAACATTACTGACGTATTGGACAAGTTAGGCAAGTGTCAATACTTTACGACCTTGGACCTTGCTAGTGGATTCCATCAGGTTGAAATGGACCCTAGAGATATTCAGAAGACGGCCTTCAGTGTCGAACACGGGCACTTCGAATTTCTTCGAATGCCCATGGGCTTGAAGAACTCTCCATCCACGTTCCAACGTGTGATGGATAACGTCCTCAGAGGCTTGCAAAACGAGATATGTCTAGTTTATTTAGATGATATCATAGTATACAGTACCAGCCTCCAGGAACACATGATTAACCTGGAAAAAGTCTTTCTACGACTTCGCGAGTCTAACTTTAAGATCCAGATGGATAAATCCGAGTTTCTCAAGCTTGAAACAGCTTATCTCGGTCATGTAATAAGTGGTGAAGGTGTAAAACCCAACCCAGACAAGATTGCCTCTATTGAGAAGTATCCGTTACCAAAAACTCCAAAGGAAATAAAACAGTTCCTTGGTCTATTAGGTTACTATAGAAAGTTTATTCCAGACTTCGCTAGAATTACTAAACCCATGACAACTTGCTTGAAAAAGAATAGGAAAATAACGTTAGACGACACGTACATAGACTGTTTCGAAAAGTGCAAAAAACTTTTGACTAATGACCCAATATTACAGTACCCCGACTTTACTAGGGAATTCATACTAACGACCGACGCTTCAAACTTTGCCATAGGAGCCATTTTATCCCAGGGATCTGTAGGATCGGATAAACCGATCTCGTATGCCTCTCGCACTCTCAACGAGAGCGAGATAAACTATAGTACTATTGAGAAGGAACTGCTCGCAATAGTGTGGGCAACGAAATATTTTAGGCCATATCTATTTGGTAGAAAATTTAAAATTCTAACCGATCATAAACCACTTCAGTGGATTATGAGCCTTAAGGAGCCTAACTCCAGACTTACCAGGTGGAGACTTAAGCTTAGCGAATATGACTTTACAGTCATATACAAGAAAGGCAAAAGCAACACCAACGCTGATGCCCTTTCCAGAGTAGAAATCCATAACGAAGAAATTAGCTCCATAGTTGCCAATCCTTCTGAAAGGCAATTCACTATAGACAACTCGGACACTAGTACAGCACACACAAGTAAAGAAAATCCCATCCTAGAGGTTCCTATTACAGACGAACCCATTAACAAATTTCATCGACAACTATTTATGACACTTGTAGACGACATCAAACGAAGACCTGTTGTGACTAAACCTTTCGATACTCATACGCGAGTGACAGTACAAATAACCGAATCAGACTTAGAAAATGACGTTGTGAATGTTATCAAAGAGTACATTAATCCCAAAGTAAAAACCGCACTTTTAATAAATCCACCTTTAGCCATGTTTCGCATAATCCCTATAATCCAAGAAAAATTTAGAAGTTCATCAATGAACCTTGTCTTATGCAAGGTAGAGCTGGAAAATGTAAAACAGTACCTTAAACAACAAGATATTATTAGACATTACCATGATGGCAAAACGAATCACAGGGGAATAAATGAGTGTTACCTCGCCCTATCTCGTAGATACTATTGGCCAAGAATGAAAGACCATATAACTAAGTACATAAATGAGTGTAGTATATGCGGCCAAAGTAAGTACGATAGGAACCCAATAAAACAACAATTCAATATTGTACCACCAGCTACCAAACCATTAGAAATAGTGCACGCCGACTTATTCACTGTGCAGAGTGAAAAGTACATAACATTCATAGACGTTTTTACAAAGTACGGGCAGGCTTATTACCTTCAAGACGGTACTGCAATAAGTATACTTAGAGCCCTTCTTACCTTCTGCACTCACCATGGCCTTCCGCTGACTTTAGTGACAGACAATGGAACTGAATTTACGAACCAACTCTTCGCAGAGTTCCTCAGACTCCATAAAGTACTTCATCATAGGACATTGCCTAATTCCCCGAATGATAATGGCAATATAGAACGGTTCCACTCCACGCTGTTAGAGCATCTTCGCCTTTTAAAATTAAAACAAAAGGACGAACCAATAGTAAACCTTATGCCGTATGCTATTATAGCGTACAATAGCTCGATCCATAGCTTTACTCGTTGTAGACCGTACGATATTTTAAAGGGACATTTTGACCCACGTGACCCTATTGACATTGACTTAACTGAACGTTTACTCCAACAATACGTACAGACTCACCGCGAACAGATGAAAGTAGTCTATGACATTATAAATGAAACTTCATTAGCCAACCGAACCCACCTTATTGAGAACCGTAATAAGTCTAGAGAACCCGAAGCAGAATATGAGCCCCAGCAACAGGTATTCATAAAGAATCCGTTTGCCAGTCGACAAAAATTAGCTCCAAGGTATACGCAAGATAAAGTTTTAGCCGACCTCCCGATCCATATTTACACCTCCAAAAAACGAGGTCCAGTAGCGAAATCACGTCTTAAACGAGCTCCTAAGAATGTAAAATTGTTGCAGGATACTTCTGTTGCTGACTGTCCAACTAACTCAAGCCCAGGAGATAAAACTTGACAGCCTGGATGATGGACCTGGACTTTTACCATTCAAGCTTGGATCGACTCGACTAACCACTCACTATCATACATTTATACAATACATAGAACTTGACAAAATAGAACACGATATTGATACATTAAGACAACAATTACGAGATTACGAAGACAAACTGCCTAACGACACGTTTATCTTATATGAACTCCAGATAAACTATTTAGAGAACAAAACAGATAAGATTTTAGATCATTTAAAAGGTCTGGAACCTAGTAGGACAAAAAGAGGTCTACTAGATGGGTTAGGTTCTATAGTAAAAAGCATTACAGGAAATTTAGATTATCAGGATGCCTTGAGATATAATGATGCATTAAAAATATTACAAGTTAATCAGAACAAAATTGCTGCAGAATATAGTAATCGTGTAAGTTTAAATAACGATTGGATGCTGGAACATAATAAAGTAGTAAACCAGATTTTGGATAATCAAAGAAAAATCGACTCAACCTTACAGTTATTGCTAGATAATAACGCGTATCGTGAAAGTAGTCTCATTAAATACGGTAAATTTGCACAGTTACTAGCAATCATCTCAGAAAGCACAGATGATTTACTAGATGAACTGATTAGAATTGAGAACATTTTAGCTTTTGCTCGTACTACGACCACCCATCATTCAATGTTAAGCTTGGGCGTACTTAGGAAAATGTTAGAACGGTTAAGATTAATCTATGGGAAAGATCAGGTTATAGATTTAGAATTAAGAGATTATTATAATATTATAAAATCTGGTTCATATTATGTTAGGAAACAGATTGTTATAGTTTTTAGATTTCCTATAGTTTTAGCTAGTACTTATGATCTATATAGGTTGTCTATAGCCCCAAATAAATTCCACCAAGTCCTAATACCTCCCTTTCCCCTTATAGCAACTGATAGAAAAGAATTTGTGTACATAGAGGCTGAATGCCCGAAGTTTGATGGTCAATATCTCTGCAAAGGAAGCCCACACCAAAAGCTCCGAACCCAGCCGGACTGCGTACAAGAAGTTATCTTACATCAGACCATCGACTCAACATGTAACTTATCAACGGTACACCTGTCAAGAGAAGCAATGGAGCAGCTTGATGATCGAAGCTACGTCGTTACATTCCCGCGACCTACCAAAGTTCAACTGCACTGTGGCACTGAAGTTTACAATTTACTAAATGGCAGTTTTCTTGCGACACTACCTGTACACTGTTCTCTACGGACTACAGAATTCACCATAGTGAACATTGAAGATATAGTACAAGGTCAACCTATTAAAATCATGAAGATCACATTTCCAAATGACACCAAGATTGCAGCATCACCGCAGATTAACTTAAACACCATAGATCTGAAACAACTACATAATATTCAAGATAAAATGATGGTTCAGTCTCAGCTACAACTTACGCCGATATCTGAAACACTTTATCACACGACGATACCATTCTACATAGTACTATTCAGTGCAGCCGCACTCGTAGCGCTAATACTAACTCGCCGATATGGACTCTGCAAATGCAACTGCAAGAAACAAGAAACATCTGAAGTTGAGTCATGCAACCAGCGAGATGAAGACGTCGAAGATCCTACGAATCATATCTACACGAAACCATCTCAACCAGCAATTTTTTCACTCAAAATTGGAAAATAATTGCTGTTCTGAGGGAGGAGGAATTATATACGATAAATGTGACAAGTACATATTAAAGTAATTTCGTCATCGAGCGCAGCAACGGTGACCTGAATCAACACGCCGACACAGGCCGCAGCGTCAGCGCAACGTGCTCCACGTGCCGCCGTGCCAGCGGCGCCGTTTCCGTCAGCACACAGTTTTTCGGCCACTTCGTTCCTACTTCGAACTTAGGCAACACCTTAGGCTTAGGCTATTTTAAATTGTAATTTTTATTTTTTATAATTAAATAAGTTTGAATAAAATTAGTTTTTTTTAGATCCTCCGGCTACAGCCTACGTAATTAAGTATAGCACAAATGAAACAATGATCCGACATCAAAATGTTTGTATTGATATGCCGCAGGCCACTGTGTCTTATTTTTCAATTAAAAAATATGAATATGAAAATATTATGACTTTTATTATTTTTTACCCAAACGCTATGATTTTACGAAAGTAAACATTGCTCTAATTAAATCACCAGCCTACTCTGTACAGATATTAGTGTGCGTGCGTATTCTTGTCGTGCGCCGTTGTCCCGCCACTGCCACGCGCCGCTCGCTGGCTATCATAAACAAACTTGAAACTCGCAGTTTTGCGTCCGCGCTGCACCCCCTTAAACAAAATACGTTGTGAATGAAATAAGAAATGTTCAATAAAAATGCATGTTGTTTTTTTGATTAGTTTAAAATACTAAAATCAATCAATCGTTTAATTCAATGTTTTCAAAAACCTACAACCAGGAGGTTTTAACACGAGCGTCATTAACCGCCTATAACTACCTAGTTCACTCGTGTATCATTTTCATTTACCCTATTCACTTTATTTATTAATCAATAAACTAAATACCTATCCATTAAAAAAGACACAAATTACGTACCTACTAGTAAGTACATAAATAAAAACATTCTACAGTCTTACCTTTCGGAGTTTCCAGGTAATCTAAAAATGTTATATCTGAGTGCGTTTCCGTTTCGGTTTTCGTCCGTTTCGTCCGTTTCCTATTCCGTTGAACTGTGTTATTGTTTATTCTTATGGCGCAGCAGCGATTGCGAGATTCCGTGTGATGAGAGGTTTTCTAGGAATGCGTTGTTTGAGCGCGGTATGTATAAAGCCTACTGTAATATCCTTATTTAGTGACTCAGTATTATTGTATTGAAGGATTGTTTTCGTTTGAGGCAATTGTAATTATATTCATTACCGTTCTAGTTATTGTATAAGATATGATGAGGCTGAAAGATATGATGCGTCAACCGCCAGCCAATATTGATAATTAATTATACAGTTTTAGTCGCGAACTGTACAATACAATTCTCATAATAATATACATTTGTAAACATCTAACGGTAAAGCTAACCATCCGTCGGAACGACGGGCAAAAGCTGCATATTTCAAAAACTGTGATACGTACGACTGACTTGACTAGCAGACCCAAGTCATTCGGACGCGTCGTTAAAAAGAGACGGCGATATTACTTCGCCCTATCCGTCGATCCGACGGAGGTTAGCTATCTAGGGTTAAAGGTATACTTAAAATTTATAGTTAGCATAGTTGTATTCTACATATATATGTAATTTAGTCAATGAAGACTTTTTGTTGACCAAAGTTCATTTACTACGCTCAAAACACGCTCAGCGGGCGGCGTTTGCGATTTGAATTAACAGAATGAAATCCGGGTCATTTTAGGTGAATTCCTGTAGCCGAGAGATTAAAAAACTACCAGCCTTTTTCCGGGAGAATCCAGGAATTCCGGGAGAGTTGGCAACCCTAGCCGTAAACCACCACGCGGGCCCAGCGCGGTGCAGTGGTTGTTAACGACTGCTAATGCAGCCTAGCCGGGACCAACGGCTTTACGTGCCTTTCAAAGCACGGTAATTGAAATAAATGAAGTGACATGAAAAATATTTATGGACATATTAGATATTTTACAAATTATATAAAGTAGTGGATGGCCAGTGGTTGTAATTCGGCTGTTACTCATTTTAATCTTTCTACATATTATTATAAACTTTCGCTATGCCAAGTACCTATCACACTCCTACCTACGTAAGCGAAGGGGGTATAATAAGCCATTTTTAGGGTTCCGTAGCCAAATGGCAAAAAACGGAACCCTTATAGATTCGTCATGTCTGTCTGTCGGTCTGTCTGTCTGTCCGTCCGTATGTCACAGCCACTTATTTCCAAAACTATAAGAACTATACTGTTGAAACTTGATAAGTAGATGTATTATGTGAACCGCATTAAGATTTTCACACAAAAATAGAAAAAAAAAACAATAAATTTTGGGGGTTTTAATAAATACTTAGAACTGAAACTCAAAAATTTTCATCAAACCCATACGTGTGGGGTATCTATGGCTAGGTCTTCAAAAATTATATTGAGGTTTCTAATATCATTTTTTTCTAAACTGAATAGTTTACGCGAGAGACACTTCCAAAGTGGTAAAATGAGTGTCCCCCCCCTGTAACTTCTAAAATAAGAGAATGATAAAACTAAAAAAAATATATGATGTACATTACCATGCAAACTTCCACCGAAAATTGGTTTGAACGAGATCTAGTAAGTAGTTTTTTTTAATACGTCATAAAGTACGGAACCCTTCGTGCGCGAGTCCTACTCTCGCACTTGGCCGGTTTTTTAATAAGTCAATTGATGAATATCTATTCTATATAAATATCTTCTACCTATACTATTAATAAAGAGGTGACGTTGTTTGTTTGTTTGTTTGTATATCCAATCCAAAAATTCTTTCACTGATAGACTGCATCCTTCGGGGTAACATACGGTATTGTTTACTTTAACAAAATCAACATTTTAACTTCTCAAATCCGGACGAAGAGGCTGGTGGAATGCTAGTCCAATATCACACTCCAACGTCAAGTAAGGTCAACTCTAGTATTAGAATCCTTGAAATCAATCAATTTGTTGCATGCATTGTTTCGTCAATTTAGCGATGACCTCTGTGCCATAGGCGCACTCGTACACAGCGAAGGTCGAGAAGATCCGGATTGATTTATTTAATTGTTTATATGTAAAGATTTTTTGACGTGACAACGTCTTATAATTCGATAGAGCCGGCTGCACGCACGAAAAAGTTCCGCGTTACCTCGCTCTGAGAGGCGTTCCATGTAAGGCTTGAAGTGCAAGCGAGAGCGCGGAACGAGCGACAAAGAAGCACAATCGGCTGAGTAGAAATTTAGCCGTGCTGCTGTGCAAGCCCGTGTCCGGCATCGCCACCGCGGTACTTACCCCCAACACCCCCCGACACCCCCAACACCTCCCGAAACCACCAACTCCTCCCGCCTACTTGTTCGGCGGGCTGCTGCTGCTGTGCAAGCCCGTGGCCGGCATCGCCACCGCGGTACGTACCCCCAACACCCCCCGACACCCCCAACACCTCCCGACACCCCCAACTCCTCCCGCCTACCTGTTCGACGGGCTGCTGCAGGCTGCTGTGCAAGCCCGTGGCCGGCATCGCCACCGCGGTACGTACCCCCAACACCCCCCGACACCCCCAACACCTCCCGACACCTTCTTAAGACGTTGTCACGTTCAACTATCGTCAGTAAACCGACTTTACAGACAACCAATTTTTTTTGATAGGGATCGTGCTCCGTGTGGCGTGCTCTTTGAGAGGTCTATGACTAGCCGTGGACTGAATATGATTAAATTAAGTCCCGGCTGCATTAGCAGTCGTTAACAACCACCGACCCGCACTGGGCCCGCGTGATGGTTTAAAGCCCGTTGCCTGGTGTCGTACCGGCCAACCCCACAGGGAAGGCTCGTGCCCCAGCAGTGGGGACATAAAATAAGATGATGATGTAACATTTTTTTTTTTTCTATTTATTGATCATAACACTTATTATCATTACAGGTGGGTACCTAATGCGATAGCAGAGTTACTCTTACAAATAGAAAATACAAAAACACTTACAAAAATAAAAAATCTAAAAATGGTCAAGACAAGGCTGCACGGACCAGGGGGTCGACCGCCTAACTCTCTCGCTTTTGATCGCTTTGTAGGCGAGGCGAGGAGGAGGCGTTATCTTGTCATTTCGAAAGCAATATGAAAGCAATATCGAAAGCTATAGCCTATAGCTTTCGATATTATTCGGTATTGTATTTCGATATTATATTAGAAAGCGATGCGAAGGTCTCGCCTTCAAAGCGATCGAAAGCGAGAGTGTTAGGCGGTTGGGGGGCAGGTGGGTTACTCTTGAAACACAATTGCAATAATCAATTTCCAATCCCAAATCTAAAAAATTCAAATGGCACTCTTAAAAGCGATAATAGCGCTACATTGGAATTAAATTGCGTGGATATTGAGTGAACAAATTATTATCGAGATGGGGCGTTCCGAAATTGCGAAACTTATCCCAATATCGATACATATTAATCGCATTAGAATTGTATTGAGATTGAGTTTGCGTCAAGAGTAGCCTACCAGTTCCGCAGCCACGGAAGAGGCGCGCGGGGGGAACGCGGGCTTAATGCCACGCGCCGCACCGTCCACCGCAACGAGACAGATCGAGTCGACCCCCACTACGACAACGACGCAACAACCACTCGGGCGCACGTCACACCGCGGTCGCTCAATTGTCGGGTCGAAATTTGTACCTTATTCGAAATACACCAGCAATTTCTACAGCAATTTCAATATATACAGTTCACTTGGCTTTTACTGGACAATTATCCCAAGCTAGAAGTTAGGGCTTTGGCCAGTACAACCGATGAGTACCGGTAAACCAGTATTATCTATACTAATATACCTACCTACCTCAAGCACAGATTACTTAATAGTGGCTGAAGAGTTTGTTTGGTTGAACGCGCTAATCTCAGGAACTACTGGTTCGAATTGAAAAATTATTTTTGTGTTGAATAGTCCATTTATTGAGGAAGGCTATAGGCTATATTACATCACGCTATGACTAATAGGACTAATCGGTACCAGGTAACCAAATTTATTAGTGCATTATTAGTAGATAACTGAGTGGCGCTTATTGGCTAAACGCATGCATTGCGCTCTCGTCTCGTTAGTTTGCCCGTTTATATTTATTTCGCGCGGCCGCAGTGCTCTGCATATCACGTGCGTGACAAACAGGCTGGCAACGACGCTAGTCGGTACCGGTATTTTTGAGGTACAATACCGGTACTTATTGAAGAATCGGTATCTAGGAACCGATTATTTAACTCGGTCCAGCTGTTTTTGAGTTTATTCGTTGCAAACATACAAAAAAAAAAATACAAAGCTTTCCTCTTTATAATATTAGTATAGATATTGAGTAACATAGGCTATATTAAAAAAAGAAATAACAGTAATGCGGTACGAAGTCCGGCGACTGACCCGGCGGTCAGCTAGTCTACATTATTAATATTATAAAGAGAACCTTTGTATTTTTGTATGTATGTATGTTTGTAACGAATAAACTCAAAAACTACTAGACCGATTTAAAAAATTATTTCACCATTAGAATGCTACATTAGCGCTGAGTAACATAGGCTATATTAAAAAAAAGAAAAAAAGAAACGCGGTACGAAGTCGCCGGGTCAGCTAGTAAGTATATAATATAAAGAAATAAAGGAACTCATTAATTCATTAATATATTTATTCACTCCTTAAGTTTATACAATTTATTTTCCCATCGCTAGATGGCGTCACAGATGCTACGTGTTACATGTCAAAAAGGTTTGCAAGTTGTGTTCGCCTTGAAATATTGTTACATTTAGTTAAAATTATTATTCTTAAGGGGGTGCAGCGCGGACGCAAAACTGCGAGTTTCAAGTTTGTTTATGATAGCGAGCGAGCGGCGCGTGGCAGTGGCGGGGCAGCGCGCGGGACAAGGATACGCACGCACACTCATATCTGTACAGAGTAGGCTGGGGATTTAATTAGAGCAATGTTTACTTTCGTAAAATCATAGGCGTTTGGGTAAAAAATAAGAAAAGTTTAAAGACGTATGTAATTCTATGTGGTACTAAAATCTCGGAGAAAAACTCGGATCTATTATCGGTACAAAAAGTCGGTCGCGGGCTCCGAGCCGCAAAACTATTTCGTTATGACTTTGACATTGACATGAAACGTTAAGCCAAAGTGGCGCCATCTTTTGACACATTTTCGCTTAGAACCTCTTCGAATTTCTTCACTACTCTCTCTAATCTTATAACGAAGCCCTAGGGCTCCTCTGACGCCCCGAGCACGGCGCCACTGTAAGCTAAGTCCCAATAGTGTTCGACGCTGTGCTTCTGAAATAACTCGCGGGCCTGCTTTTCTGTCGGCATCACCTATAAAAATATATTTTTATATTTTCAACCAAGAACAATGTATTAGTTGGACTTAGGAATGTCACTTTGCCATTTTCCTTTTAAGAAGGAGCTCGATGGTGCAGTGGTTAATGCGCCCGGTCTGCGAGTGCTGAGGTTAACTTTTTGAGCGCCACTGTCTTCTAGGGAAGACAGACGTTTCCGTGCCCTGAGCGCCACGTCTTTACTAGAAGACAAAATCTTATCATGACGTTTAATAATAATAAAAATACGTAAGCAAATGCTTTGTTTTATTTTATGCGTACTTTTACTATTGCCTAAAACCATAAACTTACATTTTTATGTTAAGGCGAAGGGTAAGGCACACTAGCACCGCTAATGGATTTAATTTGATAACTGCTAAACTGGATTTTTTTTTTCAAACATTGCGGACCTTCCGACACTAGGCAAACATCTATTATTTAATAATTGTGCACTACTTTTAGGTTTGTTTTGTATTCATTCGCTAACACCAACAGTGGCCATTGTTTGTGAATAAATGCGATAGCCCGTTTTGTGAATAAACCACGCAACAAAAAGTAGTGCACAATTATGAAATAAATACTATGGATGCTTTCCTGTTGTCGGATGGTACGCAATGTTTAAAAAAAGATCCGGTCCGTTAGTAATTGTCAAATTATCAATTGGTGGCACTAGTGTGCCTTACCCTTCGCCTTAATAGGGACTTCTGTTTATTTTAAAAACAGCAAAATAATACAAAATAATTACCCTCATCACTACATTTTACTATACATTCGTTATACAATCATAGCTTGGCGCTGAAGGACACATTGCGTTTTGTAGGTATTGGCGCTCAAAAGGTTAAGCAACTTTCGCAAAGGCCGGTCATCGGATGGGTGACCAAAAATGTATCATCTCGCTCCTCCGTGCTTCGGAAGGCACGTGAAGCCGTTGGTCCCGGCTGCATTAGCAGTCGTTAACTCCCACCGCACCGGTTTATGGCCCGTTCTCCCTATCCATCCATAGGGAAGGCTCGTGCCCCAGCAGTGGGGACATAAAATGAGTTGATGAAAAGAAAATACTCTTTATTGTACACCATACAAAAGGCAGAGAGGACAATACGAGAAGATAGTACAAATGGCGGCCTTATCGCTAAAAAGCAATTTCTTCCATGTGTTCAAATTGACAAAAAAGCTGAGAAATGAGCGGTTAATGGTGTTTTCCGAAATATCAATTGACACACACTATAAAAATACTTAATTTTTGTCAGTGATTATATTATTAGGGGTAGGGCTAATTTACCTAAAGTTTGAAGAACGGACAAAAATAATGGAGACTTTCTTATAACAACATTTTTTTTCGGAACAACTGTCCGGGTTTCTGGACATCGCATAAGAACATTAAAAAATAATATTATTAATACAGTAATTGATTGTATTACTCATTTCGTATCCTGGAATTGACAAAAATCAGTAGACGCGTTTTTTATTGTTTACAAAAATGAAAGACAATCTTGCTATTATAGATTACTGGTAAACGAACGGCAATGTTCCACTTCCGAAAAATTCGAGGCTGCCCAAGTCTTGCGAGACATGAGCGAGACAAGAATAGATTTAGACACGCGAAAAAATAAGTTTAATCCAATATATAACGACGAGATTGTCTTTCATTTTGGAAAACAATAAAAAACGTGTCAACTTATTTTCGGCAATTCCGCGATACAAAATAAGTAATAAAATCAATTACTGTATTGATAATATTAATTTGTAATGCTCTCAAGTGATGTCCGTAAACCCGGACAGTTGTTCCGAAAAAAAATATTGTCAGAAAGAAGTCTCCATTAATTTTTGTCTATGTTCTTCGAACTTTAGGTGAATTAGCCCTACCTATTCCGATCACTGATTATCTGTATGATGATCCCACCTTAAACTTGATGTCCCCAAAGGACCGCTGCTTGGTGGCGCCCTCCCACACGAGGCGGCAGGTGTTAGGAACCGCCACACCTTCAGCGTCTTTCACCATATCCTCCTCCCACTTGATGCGGTGCAGCATCAGTCTGGAACAAGGGATATATTTACCAGCTTATTCAAATTCGTAACGACTTAGCGTTTGGCCGCCATCTCACTTGAAGTTAAGTGATGATAAGGCCATTGGTGGAAGCGCACTTCGCCCGGGATCCTCAACTAGTGAGGCACTGGCTATCTTATCTCTAGCTGCCGGAACACAACAATGCTACAAACATTGATGTTATGGCGACATATTTAGATAAGACGGTGGTAGCTAGCCAGGTGGACCACCAACACCAACCAAACCGAGTACAAAGAGATAAGATAAGATAAGATAAATTTTTATTGCCATAAAATTGTGTAAGATACATACTGGGACACTGGGAATCGAACCCGGGACCTCTGGGTAGGAGATACCACTAGACCAGATGGTTATCACAAATAAGTATGTGCCGTGAACCAAACCTGGGAACTATAGGTTTGAGAACGGTTGTAATGGCAAGAGACTTGAAATATGGTATCTATCATGAAGGAATTAAGCTTAAATCACAATAACATCATCATATCATCAATCATATATTTTAAATTTAATGTAATGTTTTTTTTTCTTTTTTCAAATGTCGAAATTTGGTCAAACTGTGTACATTGTTTGGGGTTGCATCCCAGTTCAATATTTTCTATATTAATTGTTTTTATGTAATTTTGGATGTGACCTGTTAATGTACCTAAGTAAATAAATAACAACAGCCAAAGGCCTTGGCTTTCAAAGTAAAAAGTATTGAATAATTTGGGCGGGCTGGTTAGAACCACGATAGCTCAATTGGAAGAGCACCTGACCCGAAATGTCAGAAGGGTGCAGGTTCAAATCCTGCTCGTGGAAATTTTTTCAACATTTGATTTTTCAAATAACATTCTGTATATCGAACCCGCTAAGTCTGACCCTGTCTATTGATCTAACCACTACACCACATAGACACCTTCAAGATCCAGATAATCTTCGTTGACCCATCATTTCCCAGACCTCTCTTACCGCAGCTTAACATTCGCGTTTTCAACACCCACCTCTTGTACTTGGCCTGCTGCTTCGGCCCTCCCTCCACCACCACCACGCAGCAGCCCCTATGCAGCACCACCACACCGGTCATGTGGAGCTGTTGGGCGTTTACTTCAACTTTGAATTTGGCTGAGGCACACTCGAACAAGTCTTGGATCCTGTGGAGGTCATGAGTAAGACTTAGATTAATATGTGAATACACATATTATGTAGACATATAAGATACTCACAAATAACAAACAAAGTATAAATCCCGTTAAGGGGGTGCCACGTGGAATTTCGAAAATTTACGTGTTTTCAAGTCGCTGGTGCTAGGCGCTGAATAGGTCATATACATTAAAAGGACTAGTGTTGGTTAGCTTGATCTTTTCACAAGGCCATGGTTGTCTTGGAATTTGAAACAAATACCCAGAAACTGCATAAACAATACGTAAAAGTAATGATATCTAAAAACTTATCTCTTCAGAAACTTTGTAAATATAGCACAAATGATATAATGATCCGACATCAAAATGTTTGTATTGATATTCCGCAGGGCACTGTTGTCTTATTTTTCAATTAAAAAACATGAATATGAAAATATTAAGACTTTTATTATTTTTTACCCAAACGCCTATGATTTTACGAAAGTAAACATTGCTCTAATTAAATCACCATCCTACTTACCATTACCTACCATTACCCATGTCCATCGGTTGCAATCACCTTTGGATAGAAGGCACTAATGTCGCTCTAAAGCATTTCAAAAATCAAAAAGCAGTGACAAAATTCAGCGCTTATGTCAGCCTTCCCGGTAGCATAGCGGTCAGTGCAGCCGCCCGGATTGCGGAAGACCCAGGTTCGATTCCTGGCTGAGTCGGATGGGCGTTTAATTTTTTCACTGTATTTTATATAAATATTTATTTCAGCCAATTAACACTTAAAAATAAAAATTAATTATTGTACTTAATTAAAATACCTGTAAACTGAAACGTGCACCCCCATCGTCGTGTCTTCACGTATTTTTCGATCAACCTGTTAGAGAAATAACGACATTAACACTTATACAATCTGTAAAAAAAAGAGCAATAATATGATTTACTAGCTTTTAAAATGTTTAAATAATTTTAACGCAAATTTTGTTGCGAAACAAATTACAAAAACACAAATGTTGAAAAAATTTCCACAAGCAGGATTTGAACCTGCACCATCGTGCATCATCATCATCAGCACCATCTGGATAGCTTGTTTACTTCTTAACTGATCTTTAATATTTGTAAAAATATTTTGATCGGATGTTAGTGACGGTAGTTGTTGACATTGAATGGGCGCCTTTGGCTTTCAAAGTAAAAAGTGTTGAACTGGTTAGAACCACGATAGCTCAATTGGGCGAGCACCTGACCCGGAATGTCAGAAGGGTGCAGGTTCAAATCCTGCTCGTGGAAATTTTTTTCAACATTTGTGTTTTTTTTTTACTAGCTTTTGTACGCGGCTTTGCTCACGTGGGCTACACGACTTGTGTTTATTCGTAAAAAAGCCAAACCTATTAAAGGTAAATATCATAAGATTGTAAATAAAAAGTGTCTAACACAAAACAACGCAATAAAGATCACTCTGTATAAGTAATTTTGGTCCGTTTTGAAATCTCCTGTACAAATTGTCGTCCCCTGGCGTTTAGCCACAATGACGTTTGACGATATTAAGTACAAATATTTTGCTACATTAATTTAATCTTTATGTTTAAGATGTAAGGTTCACAGTCAGCTGAAGTTGTTGATGCAATCCAATGTTTTTTCCTATTTTGTTGTTCGAAATTTAAATGTATTGGTTTGAGCAAACAGGACCTCTTTCGAAATGAATTTTTGTTCGGGACCTATTCAAACCTGTCAAATTTCTTTAATAAATGTTCAACCATACGCCATAGACATTATCTCAAAGTCCGTTGTAGAAATTTGACAGTTCGTTGTAGTGGGAGTTTGCAACCAAAAAAATCTCTACTGATAAACTTTTTGCCTGACTTTTTGGCGAGAAAATGAACAGTAATTTTTTGCATTTTTGTTTATATTTTCTTAAATGTGTGTTTTGTTGAATACTCATATCGTATCATCATCATCATCATCTCAGCCAAAAAGACGTCCACTGCTGGACAAAGGCCTCCCTCAAGGATAAATCATTTTGAGGGGAATTTGCCATAATCGCCACGCTTGGCAGGCGGGTTGGCGATCGCATTAAGGTGAGAATAATCACAGAGAGACGCTGCTGCCCATCCTCTGGAATGGTCCCATAGTCGCCTTCTACGACACCCACGGGAAGAGATGGAGTGGTGCAATTCTTTACCCCCGGCACCACACGGGGCATACATATCGTATTAATCTATACTAATATAACCCCTTGAGCGTCGATCGACCAGCAGGTGGCCGATAACAATTAAAATGGAATGGCTAAGCAGCTTTCTTCATATAGCTCACGCTTAAAATATTTTAAACTTCTCAGCCTCGTCAGTCGAAGAAAGATTTTTGATCTTTTGTTTTTATTTAAAGTAGTGAATGGATATTTGGTTTGTTCGGATTTGTTGAAGCAAGTAAACTTTAATGTACCATATAAACTGGCTCGACTTTCACGATACTTACCATTTAAAGCGAGGAGCTCAAAGACCAATCTTGGACATTTCTCTGCTATTAACAGAATGCAAGCACAATATAGTCACTTGTCACGCTCGTCTGCAGTTAACATTGACATGTCTTATCCTATACGTAAGTTTAGATCCATATTGACGACCTCCTTGGTCGAGTGGCTTGCACACCGGTTTTCATGGTGTCGCCATCTCTGAGGTCCCGGGTTCGATCCCCGGTCGGATCAATTTAGAAATACCTGTTTTTCTATATTGTTTCGGGTCTGGGTGTTTTCTATGTATAATAAGTATGTATTTATTTATATTAAGTATGTTTATCCGTTGTCTAGTTAACCATATAACGAGTTTCTTAAGGAAGCTTTTCTTGGGGCTAGATAATTGGTGTAAGTGTGGGAAACATTTATTATTATTTATTATTATTTATTGATAACCGAATTAGGAGATCAATTGCCTGGAGGGGCCACAACCACAAGGTGATTGATACAAAATCGGCTTGTAGTTTCTTTAATAAATCTTGTAGTTCTTAAGTAGTTTGTTTGTGTGATTATATAAGTGTGTGCATAGTTCGCTTCCTAATAAGTCTATTTTAGTTTATGCATGTCGTGGCAACCTCTAATTAAGACAGCGCCTTAGAATGTAACCCAATATCTGTTGTTTTATAAATGTACATGGTGTTTGTTTTGTTGGTTGTCCTTAAATAAATAAATAAATAAAATAAATAAATTCTATTGTCTGGTATTCGCGCGCTTGAGCTCATAATAAAGCTAAAGAGTTTGTTTTTTTGTTTGAACGCGCTAACCTCTAGAACAACCAGTCGGATTTAAAAATATTTCTGCATGTGATAGCACACTTTTGTGGCAGACTTTCTTTTTTTTATAAAGAAGCCATTCGGGCGACGCGATGCGACGCAGTGGGTCGGGGAACAGCTATTGTGTAATAATAGTGGATTATTAACCGTTAAGTGTCATAAGTGTTGGCAAATTAAAAAAATCAGTGCAACCTTCGGTTAATAACAGTACAAGATTAAAGATCCAGAACTACTAACGATACTATATTCAACCTTCCTAATTTAAAACATGACCGCAAAAGAGTATTTGTAGTGTAATTTGTAACTAAAAAAAACTAAGATTTTTTTTTAAATATTCATCTACTTTTTACTGGCTACACGTGCCACGGTTTGCACCAAAGGCCAAGCCTCATTCATGGCATCCTGTAGGGCTAGAAAGAAATCTGTCGCACGCACGCACGCACGCACGCACCCACCCACGCACGCACGTACGCACACATGCACAATACGTAAAAGTTACATTTGTGTTTTTATAATTTGTTCACAACAAAATTTGCGTTAAAATAATTTGAACATTTATAAATAGCTTGCTTACTTCTTAACTGATCTTTAATATTTGTAAAAATATTATGATCGGATGTTAATGACGGTACTTGTTGACATTGAATGGGCGCCTTTGGCTTTCAAAGTAAAAAGTGTTGAATAATTTCGGCGGGCTGGTTAGAACCACTATAGCTCAATTGGAAGAGCACCTGACCCGGAATGTCAGAAGGGTGCAGGTTCAAATCCTGCTCGTGGTAATTTTTTCAACATTTGTGTTTTTAAAAGTTATTTTATTATAATTTATGTCTTTTTGACAAAAGACAAAGTGTTCCACGAGCGGGATTCGAACCAGCACGCCATGACATGCCGGATCAGGTGCACTACCAACTATGCTATCGTGGCTCAATCCAACTCGCCGAAATCAATCAACACTATCTACTCTTACTCTGCAAGCCAAAGGAGCCCTATTCAATGTCGACAACCACGTCATCAACATCCGATCTTAATCTAATATATAAAATTCTCGCGTCACAGTTTTCGTTGCCATACTCCTCCGAAACGGCTTGACCGATTTTGATGAAATTTTTTGTGCTTATCCGGTATCTATGAGAATCGGCCAACATCTATTTTTCATCCCCCTAAATGTTAGGGGTAGTCCACCCCTAAATTTATGGCAAAACAACGTTTGCCGGGTCATCCGGTATCTATGAGAATCGGCCAACATCTATTTTTCATCCCCCTAAATGTTAGGGGTAGTCCACCCCTAAATTTTTTTTTAATTTTTTATGGCAAAACAAAGTTTTTATAAATATCGAAAGATCAGTTAAGAGTTTTTTTTTCCAACACTTTTTTTTTTCAAATTGTAATTTGTTCGCAACAATATTTGAGTAAAATTATATTTAAATTGTCTATGGTAACTTTCGTACCTTCTCTCTCTTCTGGTCCTTGGTGAGCGCCCGGGCCTTGTTGGCCTCGATATGTGTCTTTTGCCGCTTGGCGATCTGCTCGCGGACCTTGGCCTCGATGGCGGTGGGGTCTTGAACGGCCTCGGTGCCTAGCGCGCGCATCAGGTTCGATATCCTTGGCACCAAATGAATAAATAAATAAATATTTATTTTATTTGATTGGATCAATGCAGAACAAAATTAAGGAATTTAGTAAATTTGTAATTTGTAACGATCCTTCTAGTTCTTTCTATTCGATTATTCGATTTTGATTCTAACGAGAATCGTTAGGAGTCATTTCATAGATGGGAAGTTTGTTTAGCATACCTAAATGTATAATGCGCACTTACCGTAGCTTGGGCTCTGGTGGAGCCTCCAGCCCCAAGCGGACTTTCTCCTGTTCCTCCTTCCAAGCCTCCCGACGGCTCTGGCGTCGAAGCTTCTTGCGCTCCTTCTTCGTCAGGAACACTGGCATGTAAGTCGGTTTCAGGGGCTCCGCTGATGGTGGAAAAAAATAACATAGTATTTTTGTTGCCAACACCAACTGCCATAGCAAAAGATACTGTAAGCGCTTTCTGCGTAAAACAAAACGCACGTGATTAAATTAAAACACAAGGATGTTTTAGAAAAAAAAAACAAATGAGAAATCGAAAAATTCTTAATAGATGGCGTTGATGGTTGGTTATTTATCAACGTGTGTCGGGTCTGCTAGTATTTAATAATAATAAGTTATATAAACAAATTAATTCAATCATTATAATTAAGGGGGTGCAGCGCGGACGCAAAATTGCGAGTTTCAAGTATGTTTATGATAGCGAGCGAGCGGCGCGTGGCAGTGGTGTGACAACGGTGCACGACTACGAATACGCTCGCACACTAATATCTGTACAGAGTAGGCTGGTGATTTAATTAGAGCAATGTTTACTTTCGTAAAATCATAGGTGTTTCGGTAAAAAATAATAAAAGTCTTAATATTTTCATATTCATGTTTTTTAATTGAAAAATAAAACAGTGCCCTGCGGAATATCAATACAAACATTTTGATGTCGGATCATTGTTTCATTTGTGCTATATTTACAAAGTTTCTGAAGAAATAAGTTTTTAGATATCATTATTTTACGTATTGTTTATGCAGTTTCTGGGTATTTGTTTCAAATTCCAAGACAACCATGCCCTTGTGAAAGGATCAAGCTAACCTACACTAGTCCTTTTAATGTATAAGACCTATTCAGCGCCTAGCACCAGTGACTTAAAAACACGTAAATTTTCAAATTCCGCGCTGCACCCCCTTAAATATCAACAATCGTTCATGTGGGAATAAGTTTATAGGCTTCTTATTTAAGACTGGAAGCTTGCCAATTCATCATCAGCTCATTCTATGTCCCCACTGCTGGAGCACGAGCCTTCCCTACGGATAGATAGGGAGAACAGGCCATAAACCACCACGCGGGCCCAGTGGTGGTTGTTAACGACTGCTAATGCAACCGGGACCAACGGCTTTACGTGCCTTCTGAAGCACAGAGGAGCTCGAGATGATACATTTTTGGTCACCTATCCGATGACCGGCCTTTGAGAAAGTTGCTCATCATCCTCAATTAAATAAGTAAATAAGTTAAACCGTATCCTTAATATATATCCTATGACTCGGTTTAAATGTAAACAATCAGTCTCGAAATTTTTACGTTCGCAAACCTATGAGGAGGTCGAAGATCTGCTTCAGACGCTAAAATAAGCCGCAAGAAAGTATTAGCGCAAACGACTTTTGATTGTCATCTACACAAACACACACGCACTCATGCACGCACCCACGCACCCACGCACGCACACACACCCAACCACACACACACACACACACACACACACCCCCACACACACACACACACACACACACCCTCACACGCACACCTCCCCTTCCTCAGACACACATACACACCCCCACACACACACTCACACACAAACACACTTACGAAATACCTTTTAAGATCACAAGCCAAGTCCAAAGTGGGGGCCAGAACTATGTAACCCAGGGTATCCTAGCGCAAGTTCTGCTCTCTCACAATGTCTACATACTACCACGCTAAAATTGTAAACTTGCTGTATTATGTGTGACTATTGTGTCAGAGAAATAAATTGCTTTTATTATTATTATTATTATTATTATTAATTAATAACGCCTCGGTGGCCGAGTGGCATAACGCGAAGCTACCTGGTTCAATTCCCCGGTCGGGAAAAGTGTGTTACGGATTTTTCGATGCATACCCCGGGTTTGTTATCACCGACCCGCATTTGGCAAGCGTGGTGATTAAGCCATTACCCATCAATTGTAGCGATGACTTCATTTCAATGATGGAAGCCTTTGCCCAGCAGTGGGACAGTTATAGGCTATTTACTTTACTTAGTAACTAAAAATATATATATGTAGCTCTGTAAGTGACGCATCTTGCATAGAAACTACCGTGATGATTCATACAACACTATTCATAGTTTTAGTAAGGTATGTTGTCTATGCGCTAGAGTTACATATATGAAAGCTATATTATTAATCATTGTCCGGTTCTTGGCGGGAAAGTGAAAAGTCATGTCTGCGGTTTTGTTTTATTTTCTAAAATTTGTGTTATGTCGAATATTAATGTGAACTAATGGTGGATTATTAACCGTTAAGTGTTCGTGAGTGTGCATGAGTGTTGGCAAATGAAACAAAAACAGTGCAACGTCACTTTTCAAATTCTCTCAAGAAGTCCGCCCGAGGACTTAGTAAAGCCCCACATCTTTACTGAGATACTCGAGGGGTTGGGTGGTATATCATTTCTCATTTCTATTATCATTCATCATCATCATACAGAAAAGAAATATTGTTTATTTATGTATTACTTGTTAGAAAAATTACTTTGTCACTGGCTAAATGTGCTAATCGCACAAAGCCATCATAAAATGAAAAAAAAAAAAACTTTGTCCGTCCAAGCTGTTCGTCTCTGGAATTAGCTTCCAGTTGCGATCAGACGTGCGAAATCCATTCACACATTTAAGAGAAAATACTAAGGTCGACAGATTATATGAAAAGTAGACAAAATCAACGTTTCCTAGTCCCCTGATTCCTCCTCCAAAACTGGAGCGATTTAATTACTTTTTTCATTAAAATTAAAGGAAGGCTTTGGCTGTGTCTCTATGTTTTGCTTTTTTTGATATAATCTCGTCAAATTTGTTTGCTGGATGTCTGAACACAACGAAAATAGCGCTCGTTGACGCAGTAGTTAACGCGCCCGGTCTGCGATTGCTTAAGTTAAGCAACTTACCGCAAAGGCCGGGCATCAGATGGGTGACCAAAAAAATTACCATCTCGAACTCCTCTGTGCTTCGGAAGGCACGTAAAGCCGTTGGTCCCGGCTGCATTAGCAGTCGTTAACAACCACCAATCCGCACTGGACACGCGTGATGGGTTATGGCCCGTTCTCCCTATCCATCCATAGAGAAGGCTCGTGCCCCAGCAGTGGGGACATAAAGTGAGTTGGTGATGATAATGATGATACTCTCACGTCATTCCCAGAATTATTTATTATTATTTAATTACATATCGACAGCGAATTGCCAATAAGTACCTCCTACCAAACATTTTACAAAAAAACTAATACCTACTAAACTTATGTTAATATTTGGTTAAGATTTTAGCTTTCCATATTTGTATTGTATATTATCCATAGAAATGGATCTATTAATTGTAAAGTTTTCAGAAAAGGGAGTAGGGGGGAGGGTTCACGTACACTTGTTCATTAAAATGTCCTAAACATAATCAATAGCTAATAGACAGGGAACTTTACCATACATTATCACCAATCCTGCCTATTATTTATAAACACAATTCCAAGTAGGAGTTGATAACCTTCTGAAAACTGCGCGTAATTGGTATACTGCGCACGCGCCCGGGTTTGTTTCATTACGGTAAAAAAAAAGTATAAAAGAATTCCAAATTTATTATTTATTTATTATTTATTGTTACCCTCACTGCTGGGCAAAAACCTCCCTCAATTTTTTCCACCCATTGCGGTCCTTAGCTATTTCATTCCAATTTTGGTTAAATTCATCAAGTTCGTACCAAATACTTACATGCATAAATACTCTCACGGCCTTCTTCCAAAAAGAAGTAGATATAGACAGAGCATCAAAAGAGGTTAGTAACGAATGTACAACTTCATCACCTAAAAATACCTACAGTAGAGCAGGAAATTGTACGCTACACCAAATCCTATAAAGAACGCATATCACAACACCCAAACACCCTTGCTCGGTGCCTAATGAATGATGAACAATGATCGGAGTAGGTAAGACGATTTGGGGTCAGTGATCTGAGACGTGTATATTAATATGGATATCCCTTCGGAATTATAATATTTTTTTAATTAAGACTTTTTTCTGATATTTTAAAATATTTAGATCTTTTACCTGTTTGTTTTATTCTTCATACTATCTTTCTTTTAATATCAAAGAACAATCATCATCGCCAGCTCATATACGTCCTCACTGCAAGGGCACGAGCCTTCCCTATGGATGGATAGGGAGAACGGGCCATAAACCACCACGCGGGCCCAGTGCGGTGCGGTGGTTGTTAACGACTGCTAATGCAGCCGGAACCAACGGCTTTACGTGCCTTCCGAAGCACGGAGGAGCTCTGGATGATAAAGGTTTGGTCACCCATCCGATGACCGGCCTTTGCGAAAGTTGCTTAACCTCAGCACTCGCAGACCAGGCGCGTTAACCACTGCGCCATCGAGCTCCTCCAAGAACAATGCCAAAGGGTTTATCTAAAACTATTAACAAAACACGTCAACTAAACGTTAAGACATTTATAAAATCAGCATAAAAACTATGTTACTAGTAATAAAACTTTTTATTCGTTTTACTGATTTTCTCATGACTACCTTAACCTCCACAAACAATATTGTTATATTTTATTTTGGCTCATCCGTATTATGTTTTCTGTGAACATTTGTGATGCAAGTACGTAAAAAATCGTTCTACCTACTCCGATCACTGATGATGAACTACGAGCGCGACGGCTGAAGCGGAATCAACTTTCTGTTTAATTGAAGAGGATGTGACAGGCACCGAGCACGCCAACAGAAGCAATGCCCAACAAACTCTGAATGTCCCAAAGAAGGAGACAGATTGCAGTAAAGGAATAAAACAAAAAATACATGCATAAATACTCTCACGATCTTCGTTAGCATAATTTAAGTGAGGAGCTCGATGGCGCAGTGGTTTACGCGCCCGGTCTGCGAGTGCTGAGGTTTTTAATATTTTACGGGCAAGCACAGTGCCTTAATCTCACCTGATGTTAAATGATGATAAGCCCAATGGTGGAAGCGCACTTCACCCGGGATCCTCAACTACTGAGGCACTGGCTATCTTATCTCTAGCTGCCGGGACACAACAATGCTACAAACATTGATATTATGGCGACATATTTAGATAAGACGGTGGTAACTAGCCAGGCGGGCAAACAAGCCCTACCACCAACAAAACCGAGTACACAAACACATTTTTAAGTTCATAAAAATATTTATAGTATTTTTCACTAGCAAATAAAAATGCACACGTACAAACGTACCAATAAACCTACATGCTATCGATGTAACGACGTAACGCCTCATAATGAAATACGAATAAGAACAATAACATTTAGCGCAATCAGTCGTCATTAACATTATCGAAATAATACACGTTCAAACTCAATTAACTAGCAAAGAAAAAAGCTCCACAGTGCTCTTAAAAGACTCTTAACAATAACATGTGACGATCAAATAACAAATGAATAATTATCAAAATAAAAAAGAAAATATGAAAAAGACTATTGAAAGTGTTTTGTACCAAGTGAATAGGCATATATACAAACTCTTTTGAGATTTACTGTAAAAAAAAGATTTTAAAATCGAACTAAGTGAATGGTCATATACAAACTATTTTGACATCGAAATAAGTGTTGCCAAACCTTCAAAATGATACTGCCAGTGTTCGTTGTGGCCGGCATAGTCAATTTGGTAGCGCAAAGCGTGAATTACAACATTGTGCCGAACAAAAATCCTGATATGGACATCAGAGTGAGAAGAGATCTTTTCGTAAATCAGTTGCCACCAACAGTTGGAGACCTAAACGACAACAGTGATATACCAATCGAAGACGATAAATCAAATACAAAAACAACTTTAATTGATATATTGGCAAGTTCGATTAAGAATAAAAACCGAATGGAAATAGAAACTAACATACCGATAGAAGGTAATGATATATACACAAAAAGCAGAACTACTAACATACTGAGAAGATCTATAAACATTGAAAAGCAAATGGATAAAGAACCAATGTCACCGCTAGAAGAAAATGACATAAATACAAAAACAATTCTGCTAAGACCTAATAACAATAAAGAACAAATGGACAAAAAAACGGACATGCCGACAGAAGACAATGAAATAGATACAGAAGACAGAATTACTAAAATATTGACAAGATCTATAAACACTAAAGAGATAGACCGAGAAATCATAACACCTCTAGAAGATAATGTTTTAAATACAGAAAGAACCCTAATTAATATATTGACACCAATAGAAGATATATTGGCAAAACCAATTGAAAATAACGACAAAAAAGTTATCGTTAAACGTGAGGCGTTCACACATTTCGGTTCACCGTACCAACACAACGATAACGTAAACCAAAATAACGGTAACGGTATTGATAATTCAAATCAGTACCATCAGACAAAGACGAAACGCCGCAACTATTTTGCAGACGTTTACAAACTGATCCACGACAGCGTTTTGGGACCAACGAGAAAGCGTAGTCCCCCTCAAAATAATTTTAACAATCTAAATAACGACAACGGATTCGGCAACCATAATAACGGAAATCTAAATCGACAAATCAACTTTAACAATAACTTCTATAGACCGTACAATACAAGTGGCTTGATTGTGAATGATAACGGTACAACTTCGTTCGCTAATTACCCGTATAATCATTCCTATACCACAACGACTGCGCACAATCAATTCTATACAAACCCACCATACAACGGAAGTTATCAATACCAGAATCAGAGGTTATTCAATACCACTTATTCTAATTTTAACGCGCCTGCGTATAATAATAATACTATGTTATATCCCTCGATTAGGAGGAATTATACAGTATCTCCATATAACAGAAACGGCATTACTGCGTTTACATATAATAACGGTATTTATAATCAAACATCTCAATATTACAGACATTATCCAAATAACTTCTACAACGGAAGTAATACCCCACTGTATTCTTATAATGGATTCAATAACGGTAATAACAATCTGAACAATTACTATAATGCAAATAATAACCCACTGCCACCCTATAGCGGAAATAATAATGGAGTTAACAACGGAAATTATAACCCAAACTATTTCTTCAATGCAAGTAATAACCAATTTCCACCCAATTATGGAAATACTAATGGATTAAATAACAGAAATTATAATCCAAATAACTTCTATAATGCCAATAACCCAATTCAACCTTATAACGGTAATAATAATGGATTAAATAACGGAAATTATAATCCAAACAATTTTTACAATGCAAGTTATAACCAAAGGCCCCCTTATAATGGAAATACTAATGGATTAAACAACGGATATTATAATCCAAATTATAACCCACTTCCACCTTATAACGGTAATAATAATAGATTTAATAACGGAAATTATAATTCAAATGGCTACTATAATTCGAATAATAATCCACTTCCATTTTATAACGGAAACAACAATGGATTTAACAATCAAGTAACACCCTACAACGGAAATTATAATAACCCTACACCGTTTAACGGAAATAATAATAACGTATTCAATATACCAGTCACACCGTCTAACGAAAAACAAAACAATACTTTTTTACATCCGGACATACCAAATAACGGAAATTATAGTAATAACGAAAACAATTATCGCAACAATGTTAGAACAACGACAACGGAAAAAATTAATATAGCAGAAAGCTGTGTGCTGTGTGCTACTTTTAGTTGTCCGGACAAGATGAAACGAGTGGGCTTCCAATGCGTAGATGTGGTCGAATATGATTATGAATAGCTAGTGATGTGCCGTATCCGTATATATAAAGAGAAAGTTTGTATTTCCTATCATTTATTATATCACCATTCGCTTGAAAAATGATGACAGTATTAAAAGATCAAAATAAAAATGATTTTGCAGAAAATAATAGGATTTAAAAAAATTATCAGCTATGTTAACTGAAACGCCAATCTGAGCGAATGACGTCACGCCTCAGTAAACGTCACTGTGCTGTGTCAATATTCCGTTGACTTTCTTCGTCGAGCATAAATGTTTACTGAGGCGTGTGACGTCACGCCTCAGTAAAGCGGACGCCATGACACCTGCTAGCGTTTTCGCGCATAATTTAAAGTAGGTAGAAAAAACGCAATAATTTGCTTTAAAACATAGTTTATTGATGAAATAATATTGTTTTCGAAATTAGTGGACGTATACCTACGATATAAAAGGGACTCTAAAATGTATCATGCCTATTCGAAAAAACTAAATTCTGAATACTTTAAAAAAAAATTACTGGAAATGTTAATAAAAAAAATGTGTTTTGTGAAATAATAATGATTGATTTATCGATGCATAGCCCGGGTTTGTAATCACCAACGCATTTGGCAAGCGTGGTGATTAAGCCATTACCCATCAATTGTAGTGATGACTTGATTTCAATGATGGAGCCTTTGCCCAGCAGTGGGGCAGTTATAAACTATTTACTTTACTTTATTTGTGATAAAACATTTTAATAATATAATTTTTACTTTTAATTTTTTTTTCAATCACGACTGTATTAAGAGTCTATGCCCCTTACAAATAAACAAAGAATAAGGTCCGAATAGTTATTCCGTGTTTTGTCTCTTTTACTCTAATTTGAAATGACGTTTAAATGACAGGAAAAAAACACGGAATAACTATTCGGACTTTCGGACCATATTCTTTGTTTATTTGTAAGGGGCTATATGTTTTATATATGGTACGTTTAGTAAAAGTTTTGAATAAATATAAACAACCACGTCAGCTTAAATGGTGTGGTAACTGATCCGGATTGTATGAAAGAGACGGGTTCAAATCCGGCTCGTGTAAATGAGTTCAAGACTTTTTGTATATTTAGGTATTGACAACAAAACAAGGTTGGGTTTGATAAAAATACCACATTAAAGTTATGATTTGCTTAAAATTCTTAATTTAGTTAAAAACTGTTAACCTGATAACCTTTATAGTAGTCTCCTACAGATAATAAAGAAGATAAAATAAAACAGATTGTTTTCTTGCTTATTATTACATCTACCTATATAAATAAAGATCGATTTCTTTTTTTTTGTCTCACTGAAGCAGTAAACATGTACTAATAAAATAAAACTGTTCGACGTACAGTCGGCGGCAGATATACCTTATATATTTAATTTATTTTTTTGTAATCTTATGTAATTTATTGTAATTTGATTTATTTATATATGTAGTTTTCAATAGTCTTTATTTTTGTCTAAAATTTGCTATTTGAGTCAGTAGATTGCTTGTTTTTATTAATTTTTAATTCTGTCGTGGTGACAAGTAGGTATGTTTGCGCTAAAATTTTATATAATGCTGTGTGTACACGTTTTTGGGTCTCGATCTAGTTTTAAACTATTGTGATTCCTGTCTTCTACTTCTATTTGATTGTTACCTGTTGTGTATGCCAATATATAACAAAATAAATAAATAAATACCTACCCAAACCTGTCAAATTTCTCCAATGAATATTGATCCTTATAACCAAATGCTAAAGTTCAAAATTGATTGTAGAAATTTGACAGTTTTGAGTAGGTTTATCTGTCGCCGTGTGTACTGTTGAGTTTGCATATTAAAAACATTAAGCTACATAAATAGTACGCACCAAAACAATTCTACAGCGCGATTCAGAGAATAATACAATGCGCCATCTGTTGGTAAGAATACGCAAAAAATCTAAAAAAAAACAGTGAGCGATTAGCACATCTACACCCACTTGCAAGAAGCTTCACATTAAACCTTCTTTAGTTCATCATCATCAGCTCATTTATGTCCCCACTGCCTTCCCTATGGATGGATAGGGAGAACGGGCCATAAACCACCACGCGGGCCCAGTGCGGTGCGGTGGTTGTTAACGACTGCTAATGCAGCCGGGAGCGACGGCTTTACGTGCCTTCCGAAGCATGGAGGAGCGAGAGATGATAAATTTTTGGTCACCCATCCGATAACCGGCCTTTGAAAAAGTTGCTAGTTAATGCCACTTTATCACTACTGAAATCATTAAAATAATGATAAATGTTCAAATAATTTTTAACGCAAATTTTGTTGCGAACAAATTATAAAAACACAAATGTTGAAAAAATTTTCACGAGCAGGATTTGAACCTGCACCCTTCTGACATACCGGGTCAGGTGCTCTTCCAATTGAGCTATCGTGGTTCTAACCAGCCCGCCGAAATTATTCAACACTTTTTACTTTGAAAGCCAAAGGCGCCCATTCAATGTCAACAACTACCGTCACTAACATCCGATCATAATATTTTTACAAATATTAAAGATCAGTTAAGAAGTAAGCAAGCTAGTAAGTAATTTGTGTTTTTATAATTTGTTCGCAACAAAATTTGCGTTAACAATTATTTGAACATTTATAAATATATATAAGTTTACACAAACGTACGTAAAGAAAAAAAAAAAGAAAATTTTTTTTTAGCTGTGTATAAAGGTGTATAATACTCACTGGGCGGGCGCAGCTGCTGCGGGTGCTCCACTAGATTGGTGACCGCGGCCAGGTTGAGGTTGTCAACTATGTCGTCGGTACCAACGTTGCACGCCGATACGCGTTGCGAGTGCGTACGCGCATCGGCGGTGGACGTTTGTGCTTGCGTTTGCGTTTGCGTGCGTGCGGACTCGCGCTCTTCGGCGGTCATTAGGATTACACTGTCCCACCTGTAGGGAAATAGTACTTAAAATATCACGTACAACTGAAACATATTTAAAATAATAAAAAATAAAATAAGTTTATAAACAACAATCACTTACATTAAAAACAAGTTTGTTGTTAAAATTAGATATAATAAGGTGTGTTAAAATTGCACTGACAAACGCATTATATCATCATTTGATTTTTTAACAAATATTTGTTTTAATATTTCTTGTCTTTTATTTATTTCATCATCTTTAGACAACCCTAGCGTGTTCGCTCGATGACGCAACTATACGAAGACCGCGCGGTGGGCAAAGTGTCTTCAACTCTCGATACGCGTAGATGAGGTATATTTCTGCTTGCAGCTAACGCCAGCTATTATTATTACAATTTTGTAGGCTATTATAGCGTAGGTATTTTCGCATTTGTATGGCAGTAATGCATCTGTTACTACTTTAATCTGTGGCCGCGTGGTAAAGCGCTCGATCATTACCCATCAATTGTGGCGATGACTTGATTTCAATGATGGACGCCTTTGCCCAGCAGTGGGAGTCATACGCTATTTACTTTACTTTACTAATTATCTAAATAATTAAATAAACTCACCATTCTATGTCGGGCACACGGTCAGAGTCCGGCGCATCCGAAGCCAGTAATGCCAACTTGGTCGCTGATGAGATGCCAGTTTTCCTCGCAATCTGGGAGATTTCGCTTTGAAGCTTCTCCAGTTGAGCCTGTTTAACATAGACAATAAGAATCTAGTATTTTATTGTAAACACACACACCTGCATATCAGGTTATCACAAACTGTCTTTCTTTAATAATCTTTGAATTTTATACGTATGGCATATGGTTGAAATTTTATTAAAGAAATTTGGCAGTTTTGGACCGTCTGACGTACAATATCTAAACATGGAAACGTTATAGAAGCAATTTTAGAAGTCGTAAAAAGGACAGCCTTATCACTTAACGCGATATCTTCAAGGCAATCTAGGGATGGCGAACATGGTATTGATATAAGGAAAAGGGCGTTGAAATAGTGTACGTACGGTAAATGAGAAAATTTCTCAAGACTTACAAGAAGTCGGAATTTCATGTGTCTTGAATTTTGATGCATCCATCTGTAATAATGCTTGGTGAGTCGGACACTATCTAATTTTTAAAGCAGCTACACTCTTAAAACGCTCAAAAACTATGAGTAAAGTTCTAATTACATGAGTGACACATCATTTATAAAATATTTATCTCCGCCAGCTGCCGGAACTTGCCGGGCGCGTGGAACCGCAGCGGCCGTAGCGCGCGCGCGGCCGTCTTGGTGGGCACGCGCAGGTCCAGCCACGACCCGCTCTGCTCTTGGCAGGGTCGGTGGTGACTGCGCGAGAAACTAGCAATCTATGTACCTTAATGCGACGGGCGGTGTCTATATAGACGACGTGCTACCTAGAAAAACACACTGGACCCTCATACTGGAAACTTCCATGTGTCTGAAGTCTTGGTGTATCCACCTATATGGCAAGGGGCGCTGTCTATATCGATGGTGCAGTACCTGGAGAGGATATTATGGAAAGACTCACTAACCCTTATACTTGGAACTTCTTAAAGTCTCAATTTTTGGAGTATCTACCTATACGGCAACTAGCGATGTCTATATAGATGACGTGCTACTTTGATATGACATACGAAACAAGTATCTTTGAAAAGGCGTAGAAATGTGGGCTGGACATCTTAAGTGTCTTGAATCTTGATGTATCTACCTAAAATATAGCTCACAGCATCCTGTGCGGCATTATCCAGCTATTTACATAGATGACGTACTACCTAACCTAGAAATGACACAGAAGGTCGTAACCTAGAAATTAATAATAATAATATAATAATTCATTTATTAAAGATAACAATAGATCCAATTATGATTAGTAACAATACAAAATTAAATATCACATATCACTAATATCATCACAATAACACATATCACTCTCACACTCTCTGCCAAAATCGAATTTATATTTAACTAATTACGGTTTCCCAAAAGTCAGGCCTAGCCTAGTTTGGGAACCCCTGGTAACTAGGAGATCAGAATTTTCATCTGTGTTTTTCAATACTTTATTTTATTGTTTGTACCATTTTTTTTTAATAAAAAAATAAATAAATAAATAAAAAGAAACATGTAACAAATGAGAGAAACCGACCTTCATCCTCAGCCGTTCCGCCAGCTGCCGGAACTTGCCGGGCGCGTGGAACCGCAGCGCTCGTCGCGCGCGCGCGGCCGGCTTGGTGGGCACGCGCGGGTCCAGCCACGGCCCGCTCTGCTCCTGAGCAGGGTCGGGGGGCGCGGACAGTTGCGCGCGAAACTCTTCGCGACGTTTCGCACGGATGTTCGCCTGTGTGCCCAATTGTGGATTGAAAGATTGATGATGATACTTTTTTTACTTTGTGTCACTCTTGTTGCAAAAAATCGGGAGAAGCCGCTGACTCCTGAGATACTGGCATTTTAGCCTAGTGTGGGTGTCAGTCTTCATAGAAATATGTAAATAAATTTTAATTCTTATTATTATTGCAACATCATAAAAAATATTCAATCATCCAACCACCATTTAAGAAAGTGTCATATTGTTTAAAATATTACACGGGTAAGTGCTTGGCCTTCTCCTCAGCTGATGTAAAGTGATGATAAGGCCGAAAGTGGAAGCGCACTTCACCCAGAATCTTTAACTACTGAGGCTTACGAAAATAACACAATTTCAAGATATTTTATTTTCATACAGACACTACATTGTATCTTTCTACACATCAACACTTTTCTTTTAACCTTTTGACAGTCGCAGTCGGGTATAACCGACCAACGATAGCGTGCCCTGTACGTCAACGACGCGACGGTAGTTTATAAAAACATAAAATAACGATATTTACAAACTTTGGAATCCCTATCCATCCTATGTTGCAAGTTTTTTATTCTGAACTGAATATTTGGCGTACAGGGCACGGCGATGAATTACTGCTATGGCGATCAGAAGGTTAATCATATTCAGCCTCTATGTCACCATGGATTTAGTAGAATACTAATTGAGCATTTGCGTTTAGGTTACATACAAATACTAGAAACAAACTCCCGAGAAATTATACCAAAATAAATATGAAACATGTTTTTAGAAAGAATTTAGTTATTTTAACAAGCAAAATATTCATCCCGTACCGAATTGTGAGTCCTTTGTGTCATATCGTTAATGGTACTTATTCTTTATTAATCTTACCTTGAGTGTGGGAGCTACGTGTGTCAGCTGCACCCGTTTGCCACTCGTGTCTATGGTACGCCCCTCTCGGTCAAGAATGAGGGGGGCGGGGCCAGACGAGCCCGCGTTCAGTGCGCCACCTAGCAGGAAATATTAAAATGACTATCAACGTCAAGAAACCTCAAGAAAACGTCAAGAAAAGGCTTTGTACCCCTTTTTGCATAGTAAAAGTTTAGAGGAGTGCAGAAAGATAAAACTTACGAACAATATGTGCTACATTACATTGTATAAACATCGTATTTTATTATTAATACGATCGACAACTAGGCGACCACTAGTTATTATTATTATTCTTTTTATTTATTTTCTTTCTTAAAACTAGATTTTTACAATCTAATATATAAAATTCTCGCGTCACAGTTTTCGTTGCCATACTCCTCCGGCTTGACCGATTTTGATGAAATTTTTTGTGCTTATCCGGTATCTATGAGAATCGGCCAACATCTATTTTTCATCCCCCTAAATGTTAGGGGTAGTCCACCCCTAAATTTTTTTTAAATTTTTTATGGCAAAACAACGTTTGCCGGGTCATCCGGTATCTATGAGAATCGGCCAACATCTATTTTTCATCCCCCTAAATGTTAGGGGTAGTCCACCCCTAATTTTTTTTTTTATTTTTTATGGCAAAACAACGTTTGCCGGGTCATTCAGTATCTATGAGAATCGGCCAACATCTATTTTTTATCCCCCTAAATGTTAGGGGTAGTCCACCCCTAAATTTTTTTTTTATTTTTTATGGCAAAACGACGTTTGCCGGGTCAGCTAGTATTTTAATATAAAAACAATAAAACATTATAAAAACCTAATCCTAGAGTACCACCAGCAGCGGGGCAGGACCCAAGCTACCGGTGGTCAGGGCTGCAGAGTGAGGAACCTCCTGACAATACGTGCCGTGTCCAGGAGTACTGCTTTCTGAATCTGACCCTTGATCCAACCATCAAGCGAGAGCCTCTTAAGGTGTTGGTCGAGGCTCTTTGCTATCAGACCGTTCGCTGAAACGGCTATCAGGACAATGATCGTCGAATCATTATTATTATTATTATTCGTGCCCCAGCAGTGGGGCGTTCACAGTTGGATGTCACAAAGCTCTCACCAGCCAGCTTCCTCTGTATCCTAGCCTGCAGCTCCGCAATCTTCCTCTGCTTCTCCAACTCCTCAGCCGACACTGGACCTGCCACTGAAGATATAACAAAAACAATATTATTAATATATTTAAAATATAATTAAAGAAAAGCTTTATAAAAAGCTTATATTTAGTAAGTGTCTGATTACATAGAAAACAAAACATAAGCTTGGGTTTAAAATGCTCCAACCACTGCAACAGGTAAGTTCTAATTTAAAATATATAAAAAAAATTGTAACATTGTATAATTTGTAAATGTCGTTACTTCTATATAAAGCTGTGCAACTTCTTGCGCCCATTCTTCTCCACAGCTAAGAGATTTGGAGAAAGCACAGGGATTACATAATTCATAATTTATAGAATTATATTTTTTTGGACAGCGACTCCTGAATTTTTGTGGGCGACAAGAAACTTAAAGGGTTCCTCAAGCATGATTGAAACACCGTCAGAGGGTCTTCTAGAGAGAATGACATCACGCAAGCATGTCCACGTTCCCTCCAAGATTATTCGAGGGGTCCATATCGAATCGGGAGCAGAGTAACCCCACTATAAAGACTTGAACCTCGGCTCGGGTTGTCATGTCAGGGTTGTTTTGATAAGCGCTCAAGTCTTCGTACTCCTGTCCTTCTTCTTACAGTGCCTCTCCATTACTGGAGGTTGCCGTCAGCTCAGCGAACTTCTCTCTATCCTGCGCCAAGCAGAATAGGTCGTCAACCCTGGCCATGATGGTCCATTCTCGGATGTTTCGTAGCCACGATTTTTTCCGTCTTCCAGATCGTCGTTTGCCTTCAACTTTGCCCATCATTATCGGCTGGAGAAGTTGGTATCTCTCATGCCGCAAGATATGGCCGAGATATTCAACTTTTCTTTTCTTAACAGTCTTATTCTCATTACTCCTGTCCTACGAGTACAGTTTCTTGGGCCTAATTTAGTATATTTAAGTGTGTAGCGGGGTTATGAGGATCGGGCGGGGGTCAGTCAATGAATGAACTCACCAGGTTTGGAGTAGAGCGTGGGCTTGATGACGCTGGGCGGCGGCATGACGCTGTTCTGCAGGTGAACCTTGAGCTGCTGAGCGGCGGCGGCGGCGGCGTTCACTCCAGGCTTCTGTTCCCTCATTCCTACTAAAGCGCGTTTGCGCTCCTCAATCTCTTTCTGGGCGTTTGCCATCATTAACTAGAAAGGAAGATTGATATGAAATACTTTTTATTGATATATAGGAGCTCGATGGCGCAGGTAGGGCATTTTCCAATATTTTTGACGCTGTAAGGGAGAAAAGAGCTGGACACTTGCTGAGTTTCTTGCCGGTTCTTCTCAGTACAAGATCTCCCGCCCAGAGTAGACTTACGAACCGATGGCACAGTGACAGTGGTTAACGCGCCCGGTCTGCAATGCGGTCATCAGGTAGGAGACCAAAAATTTATCGTATCAAGCTCCTCCATACATCGAAAGCACGTGAAGCCGTCGGTCCCGGCTGCATTAGCAGTCGTTAACAACCACCAATCCACATAGGGTCAGTGTAAAGGCTTGCGCCCCAACAGTGGGAACATAAAATGAGCTGATGATGATGATGATAAAGACATTTTATTGATAAATAAAAAGGCCTTGGTGGCCGAATTAATAAACGCTTGGTCCGATAATCCGAGGTCCTGGGTTCAACTTCTTGGTAAGACAGCGCGTTTTGGATTAACCCTATTAAATCCTAAGAATGAAAACAATAAAATTTATGTATTTTGAAAGGGTCATGATTATCATCTTTATTATGTACGTACCTAGAATGTTGTGTACATTATTAAAGGATTATCTTATCTTAGCTTATGGGGGCCTACTGAGGTTTCTTCAACCTATCGAGATTTTTTGTGCAACATCAACATCTTTTTACTCTTCTTCCTCTGTAAAGATAAATGCCATAAGTTTGGCAACGTCTTTAAGAGTGAAGAGCCAGAAGTCCTCCGGTTTTGGATAGGCCAACCCCAGGAGTGCCATTCTCATTTTTTTTACTGATTTCGTAAAAATGTTTAAAATTTAATTTAAGTTTTGTTACATTCGGAACGCTCTGATGCCTCTAAAATTTTTGGAGGTGGGCGCTAACAGCTGCGTCACAGTTAAGAAACCAAACCATGTTATCGTACACTCATTGTTGTACCCTGTAAAAGTTCTGAATTAAAATTTATTATTTATTATTATTCTTTTCCTAGCCAGAGAGTTGCAGTCTCACAGTAGGTGCTGCATTGACTCCGTTTCCTCTCCACATGCCTTACATGCCCTTATTAAAGGATGACTGAAAGAAACATAAAGTCCAAGTGAGGCAAAGGAGACCTTGTACTGAGAAAAACCGGTAACAAATTCAGCAAGGGCATTTCCACTCCCTTCTTTTAGTGTCAAAATACTGGAAAATGCTTTTTTATCATAGAAGGAAATCTACCAGTAATAATGATAATAATCTATCTACTATACCTTAATCCTATCAGCGCTCAGCACAGCAATCTTCGACCCCACGGTCTCTCCCTCCTGCATTGGTGGCAACGGCAACGCCTCTATCCCGTTCCCAAAACTCTTATCTTTTTCCTTCTCAATCGGTTGTGGCTTCTCTTCCTTACGAGGCTCTTTCTCCTCATGGCGACTCTCCTTCTCCTCATGTCGTGACTTCTTACTGTCCTTCTCCCTATCACCTTCATGTTTCCGTTTCTGCGATTTGGACATTGTAATCAGTTCTTGTGCAAGAGCTAAGACTTTGTCCGCTAGTTTGCTCGCTTTCTTTGAGTCTATGTGGGAGGAGAGTCTGTCTATGATCTTGCGACGTTCGTAACTGGAAATTATAAGTAAAACATTAGGGTATGTAACAGGCACAATAAGGTACAGGTTTTTTTGAAATGGTCACAACATAAGTTATTTTTTCTTTACAGGTAATCTCTACAGAGATAGTTGATAATGTGTTATATAGGGCCTTGGTAGCTCAGTGGTCAGAGCATTGCACTAGTTATCCAAAGGTTGTGAGTTCAATTCTCACTCGAGCTTCCTGAGGCTGGTAGATATTATTTGTAAAATTTTATCTTTTGATTATACTATATAGCATTGTGAATTCAAAATTCTATATAATATAAATGTGTTATATTCTTCATTGTGTTAGCCTGAGCCTAGCAGTGGGACATTTAATGATGCTGACGATGATGATGAGATGACAATATACCAAAATAAATTAATTAAAAAAGAAAGAATATAAGAAAGTTGAATGATAATAAATAAATGACCTTAAGGGTTTTCATCATTCTTAAGGGGTATCATCAGCTCATTTTTATGTTCCCAGTGCTGGAGCACAAGCCTATGGGTGGATAGGGAGAACGGGCTATGAACCACCACACGGGCCCAGTACGGATTGGTGGTTATTAACGACTGCCATTGCAGCCTGGACCAACGGCTTTACATGACTTCTGAAGCACAGAGGAGCTCAGAATGATAAATTTTTGGTCACCCATCCCATGACCGGCTTTTGCGGAAGTAGCTTAACGTCAGCACTCGCAGACCGGGTGCGTTATCTACTGTGCTATAGAGTTCCGTGAGATGTTCTCACTTGTTAACAAGTATTGAAAAATCAGGGTCTGGTTGACGCAAAGGGGGTGTACAAAAAAAAAACATTACTTTTTTTTACAAAATGTTGAAAAAACCAATAACAAAGTTTAAAAAGTATAAAACAAAATATTTAACTATATCCTGGGGGCTTATTGTCAAATTTCTATCTGTATCACAATACCTTTCAAATGTATTTACGCTTGCACACACAATTCCAAATAAATGTCAAATTGACTATGTTGTTTATACAACATCTTCTTTTTCTTCTTATATTTATGGTATGTTTTGTTTATACAACATCATTCAAAAAGCATCACGCTTGCTTACAAATTCTCTCAGACAAAATCTTAATTCTTATTATTCTTGATGATGATTCTATTCTAATTAGACAATATTTCTAAATAGGTACCTACATAACAAAACTTTAATTTACATTTTTTGGTACAATTTAATAAACCAATACTATTATTACATATTCAAACAAGATATTAGGTTTAGATGATTAATCTATGAATATAAAAGCAAAATATTATTCAGTTAATAAGTAATTGTGATAAATCACAAACTTTAAACGCTAAAAACTTGGAATTTAGCAGATAAATTCTTTATAGGGGGTATAGATCTCTTAGAAGGACTTATGCTCATTTTCACCATTGATCCCAAAGTTTTAGGTGGCCCCTAAGCCACTTTAGGTGATTGTTTTGCTCCAACAACTGTCACCTAACATGGGGGCCACCTAAAACTTAGGGGTCAATGGTGAAAATGAGCATTAAGGAACTAAATCAACATCTTATGATAGTATTTTTACTCTCTCTGTTTATGGGATATGAGTATTTACACAAGGACAAAGTCACAGTCTGCTATAGTGCTTAACAGGTTGACTACCGCCGGGCCCAGACACAATAGAAATTCAATTGTTTGTCAGTCATATGGCGCTTAAGGTGCGCTTAAATTAATATTTATATTAATTTAAAACAATTAAAATATTCAAACGATTTACCCATTGGAGAGACATGACGACACTGTGGATAACAAAGAGTTATCTGACTTCCCTATCGTCCTGTATATCGCTCTGTCTAGCGAGGAACGTAGCTCTTCTAACTCACGCCGCGTTAATTGAAGCGCCATGGTTTTATCACATCAATAAACTCAAAAAAAACTTTCGCAAAATTCCAGCTGCACAGTTTGTAGGTTATGTTCTTAGTTTAAGCAAAAAAAAAACACTTTACAACTTTAAAAGTCTCGGTAACTTTATCATCAATTACTAGGTTTAGATTAAAGACATTTTACTTTGCATTTAAAGTATAAATATAAACAATGCGATTTTTTTCCAATGATACGCGATTGACGTACACTGACGTAAACATCATCCATAAACAAAGAATGATAACATGTCTTTTTTTTAAATATCCCTGAAAATTAAATGGAATGTCTCGAATAGAACAAGTTAGCAAGAAACAAGGAAAGGGCACTCGTAGAAGGGGATATGTTTTAATTAATTTTATAATTATAAAATCAAATATACTCATATACTTATTTAAACACAATGATGTATAAGTGAAATATTTTTTTTAACCTTTATGTGATTTAGTTTTTGAGCCTGGTATTCTTATTGTCTATGATCAGTAGTAGCTACGTTCCGTTTGATGCATAATAGATTTAATGTAAAATGAAAAATATATGATTTTTTTTTTAAATTTTGATTCAAAGTAATTAAATAATTATAAAAAACAAGTTTTCACATAATAACGGACGCTTATGTTTTTTTTGAGCAACTTTTTATTTTTAGAATTAATAATGTCCTTTTTGACAGCAGTGGTTGCGTAAATTGAGTTTGTTTGTGTTTTGATTGATTGATGGATTGATGCGATTCGAATACAAGCAAAATATTTACGTTGCTCAATCCTGAAATAACACTCATTGAGTCGTAAACAGTAGTTAATTTCAGAATTAATAATAAGCATTTTATTGTACAGGGATAAAGTTTCGAAGTTTGGTTTATGTAAACGAGTGCCGAAACATAACCTAAAAATGTCTGATGATGATGATGTGATTTTGGTGAAGAAGAGCAAGCAGGTGCACTATGGCTCGCTGGAGGAGCAGGAGAAGGCTCGGCTGGCGGCCTTGGCTGCCGCTGCCAGAGAAGGGGTCGAAGATTTGGGCGGGAAGGACCTAGGGGACATACAAATTTCAAATGGTACAAATTTTGTTACACTTAATTTTTCAGTTAATTGCTTTGATTTGATTGATTAACCCATCGTTGGCCGTAAGTAAGAGACAATTGAATTTTTTGGCGCTTATACGTAAGCGCTCGGCTCACGAAGGGTTAATTGATGATGATTGATTGTTTACATGTGATTTTCGTATGCAAATTAATGCTTAAACTTATCTACCAAATCACAAAGGTATTAAAAAACAAACAAAACAGTATGTAGTATGTATGTATTTTAGTATGTGTGTATTTATAAAACTTTAAAGACTGTCAATTAAAAACATTTACTTAAGAACGACATTTGGAGATGTTAAGACAGCATCTAAGTCTACTAAATTGTCTTGCTGCTTTAATATTATGCACTGAGTTATTTAAACCAGGGCTTGATACTGATAACGCAGAAAACGTTAGCTACAAAAGTATTGCTACTTTTGTTAAATATTGAGCTTTAGCCATTCCGCGTTCGGCTACTAGTTAATTTACAGGTAAAAATACCACCCAGGTAACGATACCAAGCATACCAATACTTTGTTTTGCTGGTATCTTTGTTTGACAGAAGTATCGATACCAAATTTTTTAACGGTATTAGAAGCCCTGATTTATACTTTTCTGATTTTTCTCTAAGAGCATAATCTAAATTTACCTGTATTTTAACAGAATACATGGACCTAGAAGATGAGATGTCCAAAGACAAGAAGGCTTTGCTGGAAGAGTTTGAGCGCAGACGTAAGGCCAGGCAGCTCAACGTCTCCACCGACGATGATGAGGTAAGTTCCGTTGTCCTTGTGACCATTTATTAAAAACCTAAGATCACAGATCAATTAAACTATTTTTCAGGAAATTATAGTAAATCTATCACTAACTAGTATAAAAAAAGGATTTAAAGAAAAAATAAAGTATTTTCCAAATTTATTTATTTAAATGTTTAAAAACATATTTCTTTGTACTCTTCAGTTCAGAAATTAGGTCAACAGGAATATTCCGTTCAAACGCATGCATTACGTCAGAAATGAAGTATTTTCCGTACTTTATGTATGGGGAAGTAAAACCTACGTTATTTTAAAGTATGATTGGCAACCCTAGTTAGGGAAGACCCATGATTGTTTTGTTTTATAAACTTATAACTTTTATTGTATGTCAAGTTGCCTCTTGTGATTTTGTAACATGTCTCCAGGTGCGTAGGAGTTTGAGGCAGCTGGGAGAGCCAGTGTGTCTGTTCGGAGAGGGCCCGGCTGAGAGGAGAGTGCGATTGAGGGATCTGCTAAGCTAGTGAGTGTGTTTACATATATTTTTAGCATATAAAATGAAAAGAATGCTTGAGCTACCTTATTGCAGATATACCTATAATACTACAGAGGGTATATTTTGTTCTAATGTAATGGACAATCATCTTCTATATACATATAATGACTTGTCCTGACTGATTCATCATCGCCGAGCCGAAACAGCTGGAGCTAATTAGATGAAATTTGGATGGTAGGTTAATTGAATGACGTAACCAGCCACTAAGAAAACATTTTACTGAAATCATACCCTAAGGGGTCAAATAGGGGGTGAAAGTTTGTATGAAAGTCAGTCAATTTTGAAGTAAAATACATGAAAATTGGTATTGGGCTTTTTGATAAGAAATAAAGAATGATGTGTCTCAGGAATTTTGTTTATTTTCCTTTAAAGGAGTAAAAATGGGAAGAAGGTTTTTTTGGGGAAATCGTTATTTTAAAGTATTATCTACAAAAATGAATAATTTAATCAATCTATAGATTTTTCAATAAAAATAAAGGATGACGTGTTTTTGCATTTTTTGAAATATCTCCCTTAGAGGGGTGAAATAAAGGTAGAAAGTTGGTGTGGAAATCTGTCATTCCTTAAATTTCGGTATTTGGCCTGGTTAGAAATTATGAAGTGTTTCAAGATTATCCTAATAGACACTTTTACCTATATTAAGTTTGGTTTTTATTAAAAATAATTACAGGTTGTGTAGCCCATGTGAGCAAAGCCTCTAGCAAGAGCTAGTAAGTAATACTATATAAGTTCACTTTTTATCAACTGCAAATATTTTGACAAAACATCTAATTATATCAGAAAAATAAGGCCCTAGCATTTTAAAAAAAATCAGGCTATTTTTTTTTCCTGACACAAAAATTGTAATATTTTTAAGAGCGGCCTCTCTGTCGGCTCTTTTGAATGAAATTAGGTGCACGTGTAAGCGGTGAAGGCATTGCGGCCTCTCTGTTTCGGCTCTTTTAAATTGAAACTACCGAAAGTGCTTTATTTTTCTTTTTAATCAAAATGTCTTTTGGCGTTTTTCTTGAAAACTAGCGTATAAAAATTTAAGGTTTTTTCATAAAAATTGTTTAAATATGTTGTTGAATTTATCCTCAAAACATTTGCAGTTGATAAAATGTGACCTTATACAGTTAACCCTTTACCACATTGTGAGCTAGTTTTCATATACAAATTATATTGTAGCCTTTGCAAGTTCTGAAGCTATAAGTTCTTATTTTATTCTTCCTCTCTTCCATGACTGTTTTAGTAGGTATTTAATAATAATTGAGAACTAGCCAAGTCAGACCTTAGGCTTCAATATATTATCCTAAGTTATAAGAAGAAATGATATTTCAAGTTGTTATAAAATATTTTATGTTGATATGAATACATTTCAGGACTGACCACTGAACTTGGCACCCATTTAGATCTCACTACTTTTGTTGTTGAAGTCAACAACTAAGGCATATATCACAATATTGAACTTGGTTCTCATTTCACATTTATGTTTTTGATGATTTTTTTTAAATCTAAAATATTCTAAATGTTGGGTCCTTACTTATGAAATTGGCGTTTTTTTCTCACTCATTAATAAGTGTATTACTTCTAAAACTCAATACCGGTTGTTAATATTATCATAATCATAATTAAGACTATATTAATTAGGCTTCAGTAATAACAATGATTTTTGATTTCGTGTCTTTATTGCCCAAATATTTTTTTAAAATTGACTTCTTTTTATTATTAGCGGAATTGACCTTTTGTTTCATTGTAGCTTTGAAGGTACTTGTTTTTTTTTCTTTTTACGGTCTGCTATATTTAGCTAGTGAAACAAACACACTACCCTACAATTTTTATAGTATTAACCTAAGTAGATGCTAAGAAAATTGAAAAAATGTTAGTATGAAAAAAATAATTTTATAAAAAATCTTCATACAAAACACCTATTTCATAGGTAAGGACCTAATATCATCATGATCATCATCATCTCAGCCAAAAAGACGTCCACTGCTGGACAAAGGCCTCCCTCAAAGATAAATAATTTTGAGGGGAATTTGCCATAATCGCCATGCTTGGCAGGCGGGTTGGCGATCGCAGTAAGGTGAGAATAATCACAAAGAGACGCTGCTGCCCATCCTCTGGAATGGTCCCATAGTCGCCTTCTACGACACCCACGGGAAGAGATGGGGTGCTGCAATTCTTTACCCCCGGCACCACACGGGAAAGGACCTAATATATCATATTTTTATTGTATCTTAAAAATATTTAAAATTACGTCTTTATGGATTGTTAAATTCTTGCAAAAGTGTTCTTTCGCTGTGAGGGTAGTAACTTCACAGTGACGTGATACAGCGGTATGTCGCGTAAATCACAAAGTGCTAGAAAAATTCAACCAGTCTTCTGGTGCCTCGGTAGCTCAGCGGTCAGAGCAATGGACCAGCCCCCCAACCGCCTAACACTCTCGCTTTCGATCGCTTTGAAAGCGAGGCCCTCGCCTCGCTCTCTAATATAATATCGAAATTTAATATCGAATAATATCGAAAGCTATAGCCTATAGCTTTCGATATTGCTTTCTTATAGCTTTCGAAATGACAAGATGACGCCTCCTCCTCGCCTCGCCTTCAAAGCGATCGAATGCGAGAGAGTTAGGCGGTCGACCCCCAGTTATCGAGTTATCGAAAACATCAACCACCCTCGAGTTCCTGAGAGTGGTTGATGTTTTCTAGTAAAATTTTATCTTATAACTATATCATATTTAATCCATTATATTATTTACTTACTTCGAAAGCCAAAGTAATGTCCCAAATTTTAAAAATTATTATAATAAAAAAAATATTCTTTTAAAATTTTTATTTTAGTAACCAATAAACTCTTCCAGCCTCGGTGAAGATGCGATCCACAAGAAGATGGAAGAGGAAGAGGCTCGCATAGAGAGGGACCGTGGGAGGGAAGGTACCTGGTACCACGAGGGCCCTCCGCAACTCAGGGAGTCGAGGCTGTGGATAGCGCGGTACTCTCTGCCCAGGGCTAAGGAGAGGTGAGGACACGGCTTCCATCAATAATGTAGTAGATTCCTGATGAGCGCTTGAAAAACGGTACGCGACTTTGGGGCCATAAAGCCAGGAGTTTGTGGCGATGACAGTCAATATTAAGTACAAATATTTTGCTACCTTAATTTAATCTTTATGGTTAAGATTTAAGGTTCACAGTAAGCTGAAGTTGTTGATGCTATTCAATGTTTTTTTAGATTTTGTTCTTCGTTTAAATGTATAAGTATGAGCAGTGTGCGTCAGCACAGCTGGGCCACAGTGGAAAACAGACTTTTTGACTGTGCCAGGAATTAGTCGATAATTAGTCGGAATTAGTCGCCAAGTAACAGAATTAGTCGGTCTCGCGTTTAAAAGTTATAAGGGGTTATATCGCACTTCCAGTCGTAAACTGGCTCAATCCAAAATTCATGTTTTTTGGGAAATTAAGAAAACGTGTTTCGGTTCTCGACAGTTTTTGGTATATCACACTATAACTTTATGAAATAATAAGCTATTTACAAAATTCAAACTCCTACAGGTTATTTGGTCTAAGGACTACTGGTACGGATAAAAGTTTGTTTAAAAATATTTAAAAGTATAGAAGTAAATCGATGCTGAAAAAAAACTTCCAATAAAGAGTCAGTTTAGCACTACAAATTTTTTTTAACGTTTGACTTTAGTACAAATCTGTCTCTTTATTTCTTAGCAATATGTTTGATTGGATGACTTATTTACAAATAGGTCCCTTTAATTCATAACTTCAAGATTTTTTGCGGTGGAATATTCAATGATGCAGACTAAAATAATTCTATGGTATGCAAAATAAAACATAAATTCGAATCACGTTCTTTTATTATCTGTTGATATAAACTTCTTAATTAATCAACTTACGTAGTATTATTTGCTACCTCATCATCATCACAGTCATAAGCTTTCAATATCACATGCTGTGCTTATTTCTAAACAACAATAATTAAATATGAAATGTAATAGTAAACACAACAACTATTATGTATACCTCAGTATGAAAATTAGATAGTTTTATTTGTAAGTATCACAGGTAGTACCTAAAATTAACCAGCTACAAAAACAAATTTAGGTACTTTAGAACCTAAACCTTAAGATTAATCAACAATATTAATTATTAATCAACTACAAAAACAAAAACAAATATTGGAACTTTAGAATATAATAGAATGATTTTCATTTATGAATAACATACACTATTACACAGACACCAAACTATTAAAGTAAAGGAGTAAAAAATAAACATAAAAAAGAACTTTAGAACAGGTTACCCAAGCGAATCAGTCAATGAGGTAGAAAATTTCAAAATGTTTACTTATGTACTATACCTACTAATTACATACCTACTAAAAAAAATCACAACAGTTATACCTAATACTAGCATTGCTACAATCACTGAGTATCTGTTTACATAACTTTATCCTATCTTAATGCCCTAACTAAAAATTAACAATTCTGGTATTACAGATTGTTATAAAAACTTTTGTAATAACTGGGAATCAATTTTTTTTCTCACCAATTCCTTTAAATCTTTTTTTTTGTTTTCTTTTAGGCCCAGTTCCTGCGAATATAACTGTTCCATTTCGATTGCATCAAAGCTCAAAATTTTTTTCTTCTTGTTTCTCATATTAATAGTTTTGTATTCCGTGTCCGTGTAAGAAGTCTTGTAATCGAATTCAAAAGTATTTTCTTTCACGAATTTCAAAACTTTGATGTTATTCCAAATTATCGTCTCTTTGTTCGTGTTTTCATTGTAGTTGTAGCCCCACTTTGCTTGCAGGCTCTTAATGTTCGAGAAAAACCTGTAGTCTAGTTCCTTGACCTTAAAATAGGACCAGATTTTTAATTTTTTATGATTTCTTTGTCTATGTGGCTGTGTACGTTGTCCGCTTCATTTTGCGTGTAGCCTTTTATTAAATATTTGTGGGTTATTCTTTCAATTTTATGCAATGAGGCCACTGCAAAGGAATATAAGCTAGCAATAGTTTTATTTTTATTCTGATCGGCACAATTATCAGAATAAAAAGTGACATGCAGCTTTTCATCGCGGTGCTTTCGACTTACTTATTTTAAGTAGTCTTAGATGCAGGATCCTATTTCGTTCGAGCCCCCCATTCTTTGTGTCTCGTCCCAGAAGTAACAGTTTACTTGTCCATAAGAAGCCACTTTGTCTTGTTTCTTATTCAGTTCTGCTATTGTGATATCTAGGCAATTAATTTTCGAGCAATAGTAGAAATAGGTTGGACTCGGGCAAAGCATCACAGACTGTAAGTCAAATACAGCACAAATGTAAGTTTCATCAACGTTGTCGCGGTCTCGCTTCTTTTCTTCTCGGCACAATGTTTTTGGGCCAATTGTGGACCATAATGAGCTTTTAGCTCTAATTTCCGCTCTGCAGAGGCAAGGTCATAAGCTACACAAGTGTCATACCTGTCTTTCGTTCTCACCTTATTAAGCATGTCTCTCTCTGGCGTATTTTTAATAATAGACGGCCTAACGGACGGATCACTTTCAGTAATCTAAAAAAATATATTTTTTTATATTAATAATAACCACAGGTAAGAATAAATATCAGTTGTTTTAAACACATACCTACCTCAACCTGTATTTCTCGTTCTGGCGTAGCTTCGGTGATTAATGAACTTTTATCTCTTGTGTAATTCTGTCAAATAGACATACATACATACATACCATCACGCCTTTTTCCCAACGGGGTAGGCAGAGACCACATCCTTCCACTTGCTACGGTCCTGACACACCTCTTGCGCCTCCTCCACTCTCATTACTCCTTTCATACATGCTCGTCGGTTATGGGTACTCCTGACCTGACCTTTTCTTAGTACGTCTTGGACTTGTCCTAAGTACGTCCGTCTAGGCCTACCCTTTCCAACAGCTCCATCCACCCTCGCCTTGTAAATTAAATGTCAAATAGATAGATAGTGAAAATTATTGTATTGTGTAAACTAAACAGAAAAGACTCGGGGAACCAATTTGCCTTGGTATTTTATTAAATAAAACATGATTATAAATTTTTTACATACTCGTAGTAGGTACCTACCTTTTCTTCTCGCGTGGGCACTAACATTTCCAAAATATAGTCAACTATTCTCTTCATTATGCTAATTTAAATCTAAAACAAACAAGTTCACTATTTTATAGCTAAAAAATTAAAAATAAACTGACCCTTACCTAAGTGCAACAACAGAATTTTTGTTATATTTATTCAGAAACGGACCTAAGCATCATAGATCCAAAAAAGTTATAAATCATTTAATCAAATATAGACTTAAAATATAAAAAGACCGTAATTCTGATAAAATATTCAGTAGTAAACCAACCCTATTTGGTATAGGTCACAAAAAATTGCTCAGTTTACAGTTATTAAGTGACTCAAAACAAACTTCGGTCACTTTACGATTGAAATTAATGAAGTAAACTTACCCCAAGTTTTGTACTACAGTGACACATTAAGGTTTATGCCACTTCTCCACTAGTTGCGCAGCGTTTAACTCCAACGGCTTGTTACGCAATACTAAATACGTCACTATCGTAATGACGAAAGGCGCAGGATTCGTTAGTAAGAAAGAGACACAAGATTGAGTTTCTCCTTTTCTAGCCTTAATAGGGCAGTTTCTGATTTACTAGGCGATAGACCGCGCTTTTTATATTCGTTCTGTATACTTAACTCAAAACACCAAAATTTTGGATTGGGTCAGTTTACGAATGGAGGTGCGATATGTGTATCTCGAGAATGGAACCACTTAGCGAAGATCTGTTTGCATGGAGAATTAGTCGATAATTAGTCGAAATTAGTCGCCAAGTTTCAGAATTAGTCGGTGTCGCGTTTAAAAGTTATTTTTTTCCTAAGAAACATATGTTAAAAAACGAGATTTTTTTTAACTTTCCCATACAAAGCCTCTATTGACCGAGCATGGTTTGTATGGGAAAGTAAAAAAAAAACTCGTTTTTTGACTTATGTTTCATGGGAAAAGTTGTTCAGTTTGATGGTCTGATCAACCCACCTGCGGGATTAAAACGATCAAAAAGATAAAAAAAACGAAAAAAAATTGTACTGCCTTTTTAATAATAGTTCAATCGATTTAATATGTTCTGTCCCGCTGACATTACCGATGCTCTCACGGATTATCTGTGGTCCGCGGACCACCAGTTGGGAACCACTGGTCTACACAGAATGGTACACATACATAGTACCGCCTCTGTGGTCAAATGGTTAAGACCGTAGTAAGTCTACAACCTTGAGGGTTCGATTTGCAGCGAATGTTTGTGTACTCTGTATTGATGTTTTAAAATTAGTTAATTAACCTTTTTTTTTTAATTTTGCATGTTTACATGGCAGAATATTATTAAAATGTTTTCGTTTTGTTTATATAATTTTTAACGCAAATGTTGATGCGAAACAAATTACAAAAACACAAATGTTGAAAAAATTTCAATGAGCAGGTTTAGACGGTGTTCCTAAACACTAGACTACAGAGGCGGTTAAAAAAACGAACGATGAATGAGTACCCAGTACTTATCATTACACATTCATGCTCTAAGTAATTCATAGAACATCTCACAGTCAAAGCTCTATTGATGAGAACGATATCATATTGAAATTGTATGTTACAATCATGATTCGTTACGTTATATTTCGCGTTACAATTAATTGGCCAATATAATTTAAATTAACTATTAACATCGGAGCACCGTGTCTCGAGATAGTCGTTGAAGTCGTTAAAGCCAAAGGCGGTCCTTTGGCTTTCAAAGTAAAAAAGTAAATAGTGTTGAATAATTTCGGCGGGCTCATGGGTTGGTTAGAGCCACGATAGCTCAATTGGGAGAGCACCTGACCCGGTATGTCAGAAGGGTGCAGGTTCAAGTCCTGCTCGTGGAATTTTTTTCAACATTTGTGTTTTTGTAGAATATTATTATGTAAACTATTAAAATATTACCAACTTGTATAACTTGTAAACTGTAAAATATACTCTATTCGCCTTGGTTGGCGGTACATCATTTTATTGTCTAGAAATTGGATTATTTATATAAATAAAACTTCGACAAAAAGGCTATCAAATGCAAAAAGATTGTTCTATAGATTAGTGCGTTCAAACAAAAAAACAAACTTTATTATATTACTAGCTGACCCGGCGGACTTCGTACCGCTTTGACAGTTTCCATCATTGAGTTAAATATATATCAATGGTTTCCATGACAACAAAACAAACAAATCATTTTGTATTGGAAAATTAAATTGTCGCTTTTAGTATTTTATATATATTATTTTTTTTTAATATAGCCTATGTTACTCAGCGCTAACGTAGCATTCTAATAGTAAAAGAATTTTTTAAATCGGTCCAGTAGTTTTTGAGTTTATTCGTTGCAAACATACATACATACATACATACATACAAAAATACAAAGATTTCCTCTCAATAATGTTATTAGTATTGATTAAACATATAAGTATAGATTATCTTAAACTACTACTATACTGTTGCAATATGGTCAGGTTGAACAAGATGCGTGAAGAGTTGAAGCTAGCCGGCAGCGTGCGCGCCGCCGCCAAACAGGAGTCCCAGCGGAAGGCATCAGCCATGGCTATATACTGCAGCCAGGTAACACACAAACGCAAAACATCTAATTATATCAGAAAAATAAGGCCCTAGCATTTAAAAAAAAATTCAGGCCAGTTTTTTTTTACTTTTCCTGACACATAAATTGTAATATTTTTAAGAGCGGTCTCTCTGACGGTTTTTTTAATGAAACTAGGGACACGTGTAAGCGGTGAAGGCATTGCGGCCTCTCTGTTTCGGCTCCTTTGAATAGAAACTACCGAAAGTGCTTTATTTTTCTTTTTAATCGAAATGTCTTTTGGCGTTTTTTTGAAAACTAGCGTCAAAAAATTTAAGGTTTTTTCATAAAAATAGTTTATATATGTTGTTAAATTTATCCTCAAAATATTTGCAGTTGATAAAATGTGACCTTATATGATATCATAGTCACTCCAGTGCCCAGCCAGGAAACGAACCTAGGTCTTCCGCAATCCCGGTAGGCTACTCTTGACGCAAACTCAATCTCAATACAATTCCAATGCGATTATTATGTATCGATATTGGGATAAGTTTTGCAATTTCGGAACGCCCCATCTCGATAATAATTTGTTCACTCAATTTCCACGCAATTTAACTCCAATGTAGCGCTATTATCGCCTTTAAGAGTACCATTTGAATTTTTTAGATTTGTGATTGGAATTGTATTGAGATTGAGTTTGCGTCAAGAGTAGCCTACCTGCTCTGCCGCTAAAAAGCACTCAAAAATTAAAAAGCAGTAGAAAAAATAATTCAGTGCTTACTTCAGCCTTCCCGGTAGCATAATAATGGTCAGAAGACCCAGGTTCGATTCCTGGCTGGGTCGGGTAGGCATTTAATTTTTTCACTGTATTTTATAAATATTTAATTCAGCTTCAGTGTCGCAATTAGCACTTAAAAATAAAAAGTAAAATTACTGTATTCGTCAAAATAAAGGGTAAACTCGATCGTTGTGGAGATCCTCGGGAAAGGTTTTCGGTTGAGATGCTGATGACGATGACGACATTTGCTTCAGATAGGAGACACGCGCCCTATCAGCTTCTGCCGGTTCAGCAGCGACAGCCAGATGCTCATCACCTCGAGCTGGTGAGCCATACATTACAATGTGTCGTAATCTACCAAACACACTCCCTTACCCACACGCACACACCCTCGGTCCCAAACACACACGTAATAGTTTCATCATCAGCTCATTTATGTCCCCACTGCTGGGGCACGAGCCTTCCCTATGGATGGATAGGGAGAACGGGCCATAAACCACCACGCGGGCCCAGTGCGGATCTCCTTATAACTCATGCTAGCCTGGTACTTCAACCAGCTCACGGTCTAAATATGTAGCTCACTCTAGGCGGACCTCTACCTCCTTGTGACTCCTGCTAGCCTGGTACTTTGAACCCTCTCTCCAGCTAATTTTATGTCCCCACTGCTGGGGCACGAGCCTTCCCTGTGGATGGATAGAAAGAACGGGCCATAAACCACCACGCGGGCCCAGTGCGGATCTTCTTATAACTCATGCTAGCCTGGTACTTCAACCACCTAACAGTCTCACCCCAAGTATGTAGTTCACTCTAGACTTACCTACCTCCTTGTGACTCATGCTAGCCTAGTACTTTGAATTCTCTCTCCAGCTAATTTAATGTCCCCACTGCTGGGGCACGAGCTTTCCCTATGGATGGATAGGGAGAACGGGCCATAAACCACCACGCGGGCCCAGTGCGGTGCGGTGGTTGTTAACGACTGCTAATGCAGCCGGGACCGACGGCAGGACATGCCGACGAAGCACGGAGGAGTGAGAGATGATAAATGTTTGGTCACCCATCCGATGACCGGCCTTCGCGAAAGTTGCTTAACCTCAGCACTCGCAGACCGGGCGCGTTAACCACTGCGCCATCGAGCTCTTCACTTAATAGTGATTCTCATATATTAGTTGCTACTAGCGACCCGCCCTTATCACGGGTGCAATGCTAATATTATCAGTGTTTCTCTACTATATTATGCATGTATTTATACATATAAACCTTCCTCTTGAATCACTCTATCTATTAAAAAAAACCGCATCAAAATCCGTTGCGTAGTTTTAAAGATCTAAGCATACGTATAGGAGCTCGATGGCGCAGTGGTTAACGCGCCCGGTCTGCGATTGCTGTGGTTAAGCAACTTTCGCAAAGGCCGGTCATCGGATGGGTGACCAAAAATTTTCTATCTCGAGCTTCTCCGTGCTTCGGAAGGCACGTTAAGCCGTCGGTCCCGGCTGCATTAGCAGTCGTTAACAACCACCGCACCGCACTGGGCCCGTGTGGTGGTTTATGGCCCGTTCCCCCTATCCATCCGTAGGGAAGGCTCGTGCCCCAGCAGTGGGGACATCAAATGAGTTGATGATGAAGCATACGTAGGGACAGACGGACAGCGTGAAGCGACTTTGATTTATACTATGTAGTGATGTGAATCTGAAATTATTATGACAAAAGTTATTTTGGGGGTTCTTGGCGGGAAAGTGAAGAGTCATGTCTGCGGTTTTGTTTTATTTTCTAAAATTTGTGTTATGTCGAATATTAATGTGAAATAATGGTGGATTATTAACCGTTAAGTGTTCGTGAGTGTGCATGAGTGTTGGCAAATGTAACAAAACAGTGCAACGTCACTTTTCAAATTCTCTCAAGAAGTCCGCCCGAGGACTTAGTAAAGCCCCACATCTTTACTGAGATACTCGAGGGATTGGCGGGGTATATTATTTCTCACTTCTCATTTCTGTTATCATTCATCATCATCATCATACAGAAAAGAAATATTGTTTATTTATGTATTATTTGTAAGAAAAATTACTTTGACACTGGCTAAATGTGCTAATCGCACGAAGCCATCAACTAAATAAAAAAAAAAGAAAAGTTATTTTGTGTGTTTTAAAAGTAACCACAGCTTGAACACCTTTAGTCGCGACGACGGTGTGGTGTGGTTGTGGCACGTGTGAAACGAGCCTTATTGTCACGCTATGATATCAATTATGAATAAAGTCTCATTGAAGGTAACTTATTTTTTATTTATTTTTAATAATCAAAATTATTATACACTAGCTGACACGGCGGACTTCGTACCGCTTTGACAGTTTCCATCATTGAGTTAAATATATATCAATGGTTTCCATGACAACAAAACAAACAAATCATTTTGTATTGGAAAATTAAATAGTCGTTTTTAGTATATTTTTTTTTATATAGCCTATTTTACTCAGCGCTAACGTAGCATTCTAATAGTGAAAGAATTTTTTAAATCGGTTCAATAGTTTTTGAGTTTGTTCGTTGCAAACATACATACATACATACAAAAATACAAAGGTTTCCTCTTTATAATATTAGTATAGATTAAACTTCTTACAGGACAAAGATAAAGAGAGTGTGTGTGAGAGACAGAAGAAAGGAGTGAGTGAATGAGTAAGATGATGGTGAAAAGCCCCTGATACTATGACCCTGCCCCCAGGTCTGGACTGAGCAAGGTGTGGTCGGTTCCCGACTGCGTTCCGCTGCAAGTGCTCAAAGGGCACTCGTGCAACGTCAGCGCGGCCGTGTTCCATCCCAAGGCTGAAATACCTGCGCACTTCCGGCAGACGGTAATAATAAAAAATAAATGTTCAAATAATTTTTAACGCAAATTTTGTTGCGAACAAATTACAAAAACACAATGGTTGAAAAAATTTCCACGAGCAGGCTGGCAACCACTGGCTGGCTGGCAACCACGATAGCTCAATTGGAAGAGCACCTGACCCGGAATGTCAGAAGGGTGCAGATTCAAATCCTGCTCGTGGAAATTTTTTCAACATTTGTGTTTTTTTTTAAATAAAAAATAAGTTTAAAAAACAACATTTCCCCTGGCCTTTTCTTCAACATTTTCTTTTTTCTTTAATTTAGTCAATCTTCTGGACTTTTCCCTGGCATTCTTTCCTGGTCTTTACCTTACAGCTGCTCGATGCCACTCGTGTAATGTCATTACAGCTGTGTTCTACTCTAAGACTACGATTCCAGTGAACTTCCAGCCGAAGTTAATAGTCAAAACAAATTTTCTTAGACCTGGTAGGCTACTCTTGACGCAAACTCAATCTCAATACAATTCCAATGCGACTAATATGTATCGATATTGGGATAAGTTTCGCAATTTCGGAACGCCCCATCTCGATAATAATCTGTTCACTCAACTTCCACGCAATTTAATTTTAATGTAGCGCTATTATCGCTTTTAAGAGTGCCATTTAAATTTTTTAGATTTGGGATTGGAAATTGATTATTGCAATTGTGTTTCAAGAGTAACCCACCTGGTGTCTTACCATGAGTGTACATGATCGTGTTTAAACGTCGTTACACATCGTCTCGCTGCTGCGTCTCACAACTGCAGTAAAATTGCAATAATACTGCTTAAAGAGTTTATAGTGAGACTGATGATAAAACATCACCATCAGGTCTAGTCTTGAGCAAGGTGTTATCGGTTCCTGACTGCGTTCCGTTGCAAGTGCTAAAGGTGATGCAACGACAGCACGGCCGTGTTCCACCTCAAGGCTGAAATACCTGTGCACTTCCGGCAAACGGTAATGATAATAATACTAATTAAAAAACTTTTCCCCTGGCTTTTACCTTGGTCGTTTTACTCAGGTCTTTTCTTCAGTCGGTACCGTGCAGCTACACAGGCAACTCTTGCTATGTTAGTGTGACCGTGTTTCATCGCATGGCCGAAATACCTGCTTACAGACGGTGATGATAATAGTAGTAATTAAAAAAAACTTTTCCCCTGGCTTTTAGTTTGTTATTTTTCCCTGGCCTTGACTTTGGTCTTTCTTCTGATCTTTACTTTGGTCTTTATTCTGATCTTTCCCTTGGCCATTACTCTGTCCATATCCCCTGGCTTTTCCCCTGGTCTTTAACCTACAGAGCTTAAGAGGGCGTATAAACCTAGAAAAAAAACAGATTCCACCCGCGCCCCTTTCACGCCCCGCTTTCGTCCGTGCGTACGGCGTGGCGGCCAACGCAACAGATTGGCAGGTCGCTCCCTAGTGTGTACTCGTGTTTAGTGCGATCGCGCACAGTATACCTAAAATAATCAGATAAAAACCGGCTAAGTGCGAGTCGGATCACCTAGCTGTACTTCGAAACACTAAAATACTCTTTGCTGGTGGTAAATAATACGCAAAGGTAAGTAATGATATCATATATTTTTATTATATATTGCTACTTTAAATATTTAATATTGTTTTATTTTATAAAGGCGTAGGTGCCATGAAATCTTTAAGCATTTTTGTATTATGTAGATTATTTTTTGTATCATGTAGATTATATTATCCCTTTCAGTCGCACTTTGCTATCGACAGAAGTAAGTAACTGCAACAGTCAGCGGTTGCTGTCGACACGTTAAAGGTCAAAGGCCTACCATCCGACGCTACAGTTACCTCTATTGATACCAAAGTGCTGCTCGTGTGTAAGTGCTCTTACTGTTATATCTCTTCTTCAAAGAGTGTCGACAATGTAAAAAAAAGAAGTCTAATTTTATTACAAATATATCGCTTTATTTACATAGATTCATAGGTTTACATTTTTTTTTCAGAATTCGTTCCCTGGCTTGTACCTGTACTGCAAAGAACAGACAGAAAGAAGGTAAGTTAAAACATTTTTGCATTAAATTATGTATTTAAGGTCTGTTCATTCTAACTTGTCTTAAAATGTAACAATCTTTATAGAACTTACTATTGAAATTTAATGATAAATTTTATTGTTTTTTTAATGGTAAAAAAAAACTAAAATATTGTTTACACTTAAGATAAACAGACTTTCTGTAATCAAAGTCAAAGTCAAAGTGTCAAATATTTTGTGTTCAAATAAACTTTAGAAAAGTACTTTTGAATCGTCCAAACATTTTTTTTACCTACTACCCATTCAGGACGTCTATTTTTTAGTTGTGGAGAAGAATGGGCGCAAGAAACTCCACAGTTTTAATATAAGTAACGACATTTACAAAATTATATGCCGTTATCAAGTTATACAAGTTTAAAATTACTTAACAATATTTTAAATTAGAAATACCTGTTGGGGTGATTGAAGCATTTTTAACCCATGCTGTTTTGTCTTGAATGTAATCAGACACTTTATAATAAGCTTTTTTACAAAGCTTTTCTTTAATGACGATTTTAAATTAAATCATAAGACAAAAGAGGAATTCTCTTGCAAAATGTTTGGTAATATTTTAAATAAATGTGTAATTAATTCTAAGAAAAGCCCGTCTCAACCTACAATTATTAAAAATGTTCAGTCAATCAGTATGGTTCACCAGAACATTCAAGGAATGATGGGCAAAGATCCAGAGATTGCATTGTTCATGAACGATAATAAAGTTGATATTCTGTGTATTACTGAACACTGGCTTAAAGATCATCAGTTCATGTTCAATTTTAATAATCATTTGGTAGGTAGTTCGTTCAGTCGAGTAAATTCAATTCATGGTGGCTCCTTAATTATAGTCGATAAGAAGTTAAAATTAAAGGAAAGAAAAGACATAATGAGCCTCTCGGTTGAGCAAACAATAGAAATAGCTTGTGTGGAGCTGGAGCGACTTGTTGTATTAAGTGTATACAGGCCTCCGTCAGCATTGTATGATTATTTTGAAAAAGTAATGGATGAAGCATTATATAAAATCCGCAATGTAGGTAAAAAGATAGTTGTTTGCGGTGATTTTAATATTAATTTGTTAGAAAAGTCTACAGGTTCTATCAAAATTAAAAATTTATTTCAATCATATAATTTGAATAATTTATTTTTGGAGCCGACTAGAATAACTGCCACTTCGGCCACTTGTATCGATAATATATACACTGATCTAGTACATCTGTCTAAACTCATTATTAATAAACTAGACTCTGATCATTGTGGCCAAATGGTCAGCCTTCCACATCAGTGTCAGCAAGTGAAGAAACAGATTATCACTGTTGTACCAAAAACTGCAGGTCGTCTGGAACGCTTCAAAACAATCTCTATGATAATATATGTTATGTAGAATATAATGATAACCCACATAAATTTTATAATGATTTCTTTTATAAATATTGTTTAGAATTTAATAAAACTTTTATTCCAAAGATGGTCTCGGTTAGTGGTACTGTTACTTTTAGTGAATGGGTTACAATTGGTATCCACAAAAGTAGAAAGCGACTTTATGAGCTATATGATGAACGCAACTATAACACCAGTGAAGATTTCAAATTGTATGTCAAAAAATATTCTAAGTTATTTAAAACAGTATGTCGATTAGCAAAGGCAAAATTCCTGAGTTCAAAGATTAAGCTAAGTGATAACAAAATAAAAATGACATGGAATATTATAAATAGTGAAACTGGAAATGTCAAAAGTCGTAACAATGAGTACAAATTGAGCTTCGAAAATCAAATCTTAACTTCTGATGCTGATGTTGCTGCGGCATTTGAGAAGTTTTTTACTGATATTCCAGTTTCAACTACAAAGACTTTGGACTCGTCCCCCACTGTAGCTGAAGCGGTTCTAAAGGAAAATGTCAAACCTAGTGAAAACCATTTTAGTTTTTAAAAAATTGATTTTAGAGATATAATTAAAACTTTTAACACTCTTAATAAAAAAAAGACTGCTGATTTGTGGGGTAATTCCGTTGACGTCACTAAATCCGTTATTGAGACAACAGCTTCAGTTTTAGCTTGCATATTTAACGAATGTATTGACTGTGGTGTTTTTCCTGACCTAATGAAGCACAGTAAAGTAATTCCATTATACAAATCAGGTAGCACATCTGACCCCACTAACTTTAGACCAATTTCTGTGCTACCCACATTTAGTAAAATATTTGAAAAGATAATTCTGGACCAAATTCAAGTTCATTTTTATAGAAATAAGCTTTTACATTCATTTTTCAGGTATCGCGAGGCATTTCATCTGCGAGCTCTTCGAGATCTACGAGATCTTCGAGCTGGATTGTACAGTCAGCAACGACAGACTTTTCATGTGTTAACATATAAAAAAATCAATATTATGTTTACATTCTATGGTTTTTATAAAAATAAATATACGAATAGCTTTAAATTAAACAACTGTAACGAACTAACAGAGTTGATGAGAGATTTTTGCGTACGAGTTTGACCGGATAGCATTCATCGGCTTGTGAGATATTACGACATTTACGAGCTGCAGCAGTTCTGAAATACAAAATAATTGTAAATCACAAGTTTGTACGCTAATATACGAAGTATGATACAATACTTCCAGAATAGCTAATTCAACTTAATTATGTATGTACTGTGAAAAAAAATTACTATACATACTGCCACCAATACGAGTGGTCAAAAGCATCGTTCTGTTTTGCATATACTATACCCGGTACCCGCGTCGCCGTCATTGCTTCAGCGCTTCTAATACATTGTATAGTGAGCTCTAAAGTTAATGCGTAAGGGTCGATATTTCAAGGTGAGACTACTCATCACCAATGAAAAGAAATAATAACAATATTATGATAATAATATCTTATTTTAACGAAATATTTTCTCGGCGCCCTGAGCACAGAAACACAGTCCTCTCGTCTCAACAGAGTGATCGCGACTAACCGATGAAACAAAACATGCCTGTTACCTCGGGTCAGGTGCGACAGACTGGAGCGTTCTGCACGGAATAAGAATGTCGTAAGCGCCGAATTAGTTTTAGTTTATTTACTCGTAAAATATACATTTTTTTTTCAAATCGCTAATACAGTCGCTCGGTAATATAATTTGATATTATGTGTTAAAATATTGGCTCAGTAATATGCGTCAAATTGAAAATAAATTGATTCTAGTTGAAAAGTAGACGTAAGTTTGTGATTTTATTTTATCGATAAAATTTTAATATATTATGTTTTCGCTTAAGCCAGTCCCTTTCAAGTATGCTGTAGTATCTATGATATTTTTTTCGGGTAAATCGTGGTTTATCTTCTAGTGTTAAAATCAAATCTACGATTGGTGATTTACCTTTATACCCCCTCTTAATTCCGCCCATATTCCACTCTAAAGCATCGCGCGCTTCCATGAAAAGGTGGTCCATTCTTATTTTTGATATAATTTTCAGTTAAGGTAAGCATTAATTATGCTACATTTAATTTAACCCAGATTAGCTTACTGTCCTACATTTCAAACTATTCAGTTCTAATTATAAAATATTCAGTTTAGGCTACAAATAGCTCTTATCAATGTCACTATGCCATCGGTTCGTAAGTGTACACAGGGCGGGAGACGTTGTACTGAGAAGAACCTTCCACAAATTGTATTTATTTATTTATTTATTTATCTATTGGGAAACAAACAGCGTTACAGTCATACAAATAATAGTGACACTTAGTTCTTACATAAGCCTAATTAGTTTCCACTTTTATATAAAACTATTGTTGAGAAAGGCAACGTTGCATACTAGAATACAAATTAATAGAAAGTAAATTAAATAGTAGGTGTAGCCAGACATATTATTAAGATTACAAAAAAAAAATAACTTAAAATATTGAATTTACAATATTAGGTAAGTAACTTATATAAGTTGTACACTGTTATGTTTCATTTTTTAAAATCGATTTAAATTGACGTAGCTTAAGATTAAAAATATCGATGTGACCGTACTTCAAATTATAAGTTTTTGTTGTTCTTGGTATTAATTGTAACGGCATTTCTTCGTTGTTTTAGATTGAAAATGTGAAGGATGGGGGTGCGCCGGAGCCTATGGACGCGTCGGGGGACGCTTCCTGCAGCATGGCGTCCTGCTCGTACTCCGGCGACGTGTATCTGTGGAACTTCACCAGGTAATGTGGCTTTTACTAGTATGCAAAAACAGTTTTTTACTTTTACGATAGTACTGTAGTGGTACTGTATGACATTGTGGAAATTGTAACTTTTACCTGATGCAAATTTGTTAACGTATATTTTTTATTTTGTGTTTTTTTTTACATGTTGTGGTTGTCTTCTATATTTTTTGTGTTTATTGTAATGGAAAGTGTCCTGCTATGATAGGGAATTTTCCAATATTTTTGACGCTGTAAGGGAGAAAAGAGCTGGACACTTGCCGAGTTTCTTGCCGGTTCTTCTCAGTACAAGATCTCCCGCCCAGAGTAGACTTACGAACCGATGGCATAGTGACATTCATAAGAGCTACTTGTAGCCTAAACTTGTAAATGAAAATGATTTGAATTTTGAATTATGTATATTTATGATTATTTATTTACATATAATTTTACGTAAATTTTGTTGCGAACAAATTACAATTGGAAAAAAGACAAAGTGTTGAAAATTTTACACGAGCGGGATTCGAACCCGCACTCGGATGCCGGGTCAGGTGTATTAACAACTATGCTATAATGAAATTAGATCTTTGTGACATTTCTAAAAACAAAGTAATTGCTAAGTAATGGCTTGTTTATAAATACGGGTGTAAGACCTCTGTACCTCACGCGGACTTCTTAAGAGCGTTTACGCCGTACATTAGCGCCGCCAATGGAAAAAAAAACATATCTAATAATTAGAGATAGAAAATCAAATTATGCTCAACAAACTATTTGAACTAGTGGTCGTCCAGTGGTCGAAATTCAACCGTAATTGTATTAAGGCTGCACGGATTGTATCCTAAGCAATGAAACATTAAAAAAGATAGAATCTGATGAGTTTGGATTGGCATTGACAGATGTCGGTCGCAATAAAGACAAACAGTACGTGTTTGTCAAATACATTATGCGTATGTGTCAAATACATTATGCGTGTGTGTCAAATACATGGCAGTGTGTGTTATGTTGTTTTTGTTGATTTAATGTATTTTTATGCATAATTTTAAAAAATATTAACATTCGGATAACCTTCTCTATATAAACTATTAAGTGTGCGAAATTTCATACTCCTCCGTCCGCGCAGTTTTCGTAAAAAGGGGTACAAAATTTTTGCTTCTATATATATATATATAGATGAAGTAATTTAGCATTTTTACGTCACTTAATGAACATCTGACATGTTATGGTTTAGTTAAATAAGACGTTACACCTAAAAACGGCCACTTTTAATCTTTTTTAATTTTTCATTGCTTAGGATACAATCCGTGCAGCCTTAATAAAATTACGGTCGAATTTCGACCACTGGGCGACCACTAGTTCAAACTAGTTTATTGGCGGCGCTAGTGTGCGTTGTAAACGCTCTTAAGAGAATTTGAAAAGTGACGTTGCACTGTTTTGTTTCATTTGCCAACACTCATGCACACTCACGAACACTTAACGGTTAATAATCCACCATTATTTCACATTAATATTCGACATAACGCAAGTTTTAGTAAATAAAACAAAACCGCAGACGTGACTCTTCACCTTCCCGCCAAGAAATCCTTAGAAATATTTTTTATTAACTATACATTATTCTTGTAAATTTTTATTTTTATTTTATTGCTGCTTAGAGCTGAATTAAATAATTATAAAGTTTGAAAAAATTCAGTGCTTACGTCAGCCGTCCCGGTAGCATAATGGTCAGTGCATCCGCTCAGATTGCAGAAGCCTAGGTTCGATTCCTGGCTGGGTCGGGTAGGCAATTAATTTTGTTCCGTTTCCAACGTTTAATTTTTCTATAATTCTTTGAATCCGCGCGCCTTATTATTAATAATCAATGCAGTGTCAAAACGCAGTCCCGAAATGGTGCAACTATGTATGTTTGGCCAATGAGAGCGCTCGATTCAATCGGCGCGCCTTGTGTGGTACGAACTCACGAAGAAAGTGGCGCCCCCACTTACGGGACAACTGCCCGAATCTTCGAGAAGACCGGGACAGAACGATTTCACCGCCGCGCGCTGCGTCTGAGCGCGACCGATTTTATAAAAGAAAAATTGGATTTTGGTGTTCAAATTGACACCCTGTTGAGTCTATCGTGTGTGAAACATTATTGAACTATTTATCTATAAATTGTGGCCGGCCGGCTTGTGTCCTAGAAGTAAGCAGCGAGAACCATCACGTCTTCAGTTCCTGATGAGCTACTGGTGAGTACTTGCACAAGATCTCTTTGACCACATATCCAAGTTGTACCGTTTATTTACCGGCGAGTATACATATTGATGCTCGATCCAGACCGTACGTAGATTGACATTGCATTCCTTACCAAAACCGCGTTCATCTATGTACATCATTTTGGTGCCGAAACCCGGGACTTTTAGGTACATTCCGTCGGCCGACATACCACTTTAGGTCGTAATTGTAACGAAAACATCATTTTTTATGGTTTATATTCTATTTATACTAAACAACAAAACAAATATCCAACAATTACGAATCAATATTCGAGTTCGACTTTGTTCCATTTTGTCCACTACCCCACGTATCTACCTACATTCCTACCGCCATTTACTCCCTGTTTTACCAAACTCTGTTCAAAGTACGAGCTAACCAAGTCATTTGTATCAATTAACAAAATATTATCAATCGTTTTTACCATTTGCAATAACAAAATATTGCAAATTTTACCGCATCATAATTTTTGTTATTTCAAATTGAATATAACGCGACTACTTATTTTCGATCGCTCGACATACCGTAATAAATCACATTATTATTTTTACCTCATTCAACTTTTAACTTTGCAAATAAAATAAATCGTGTCATATCGTAATTTCTCTAACGGATTATAAATATAATTTGATTTATTCGACCTTTAGTTAAGGTTACCGTAACCGTCTAAGATAACAATAAAAACCTTTATATTTAACCGAGTTAAAATAATACAGCAAACCGTTCTGAGTTTTAACCAGATTCCTTATAGTAAACATTGTTTAAGTTAAATTATTTTATACGTATCAATTACGAGTTAGGAACTCGAAGTGCGGTTGTCGCGTTATAGGTCCGAATACGGAATCGACGTTATTTGCGTAGGTACCTACATCGTTGCCTTTATTTGCGAATTTCATTGTTTGTTGTACATTAGTGAACTTTTAGTACTCATGCATCGTTTTAGTGTTTTAGCAAACACTGTTTTAATCATTAATAATGGCTTACCTAGCGAGACGTAAATCTAAGTCCGGAGTAAAGAAGTGTACCGAAACCAATTACACTGTCAGTAATTTGCCTAGTTTGCGACGTAAACGAACTATCGCGTATAACCGTATTTCGAAGGCTCTCGAATTGGGGAATTTAAGCGAAACCGATGCATCCCATACCGAGTTATTCCTCTCATATTGTCAGGAGATACAAAACATTGCGGATAGTTTCCAAGAGGCACATTTCATCATCCTGGACCTTCTCAAGGATGAAGACGATGATGTGGATACAGAAATACAGGAGAATTTCGATACGATGTATTTTCGAGTCGTTGCAATCCAGCGCAGATACACACAGTGTTCGTCACAACAAACAAATAATAATAACTCGAGGCGAGATTCGCTAACGGGTTCGCATAGCAATATGCGCTTACCGAAGATTTCACTTCCGGTTTTTTCGGGTTCTATTAAGGAATGGCCCGAGTTTATCGCGACTTACAATGCGTTAATCCATGAATCACACATGTTAAGTGATATCGAGAAATTTCACTATTTGGTGTCGGTATTACGTGGCGAAGCTTTATCGTTAATTAGAACGTTCCCGGTCGCATGCGAACATTATTTAAGTGCGTATGATGCTCTCAGGTCCCGCTACGAGGACAAACGTGAATTAGCATTCACATGTTGGCGCGACATTTTGGATGTTAGTTTCAAAACTACCCACGCTCAGGATTTCCGACACGCGTTAGATACGATCGACGAAAATTTGACCGTTCTGAAAAAGTTGAAGTTACCTATCGAGCACTGGGACTTCGTACTTTGTTACAACATTTTGTCGAAACTCGACACGAAATTGAGACGCGAGTTCGAAGAAAAACACACCGACATCGAGTTGCCACAATACAAACATATTAGGGCGTTCTTACACTCTAAGAGCGAAGCTTTAGTGCGCGATACGCACTTCACCGCCGTAACCAGTAAAACCGTTAGCAGTAAGGAGGTTTCAAATGCCTCACAGAAACCGAAGAGACATAACGTTACACATTCGCTTGTCGCTCCCACCGCGAACGTGCCTATACCTAAGAAAGGTGACAAACATGTCGCTCCCACCGCGAACCACCAACCACCTCAGGCCGCGACCACTTCCAAGGTCATTCGTAAGTGCTCTTACTGCGGTAAAGAACACCACATAACGGCTTGTCCCGCCTTCCTGTCAAAATCTGTGGACGAGCGCATGGCTGTGACCGGTGAACGAAAATGGTGCTACAATTGTCTTAATTCGTCTCATTCAGTACGGGAGTGCACATCGATATTTTCGTGTCGAACATGTAAACGTAAACACCACACGCTGCTGCACCGGGACCACGCGCCAAGCTACCCCGACACCTCGGGTAACCAATCGCAATCAGTAGCCTTAATGGCTAAGGAAACAATAGCTTCGTCGAACCTGTCTACGAGTACAACCGTGCTACTGGCTACTGCCATAATTCAAATTCGTGACACATTTGGCGAATTTCACTCATTTCGAGCGCTCTTCGATACCGGGAGCCAAAATAACTTCTTGATAGCACACGCAGCCCAGCGACTTAACCTAACGCCTAAAGCCGCTAGTGCCAACGTTCATGGCTTAGGGGGGGCTAAAGCCTTAGTCAATGGCATCGTCACGTGCCAAGTCGGTGCCAATAATCACGTCAACTTTAATCTCGAAATGTTCATCATACCGAGCATCTGCGGAGACCAACCTATCGCAAGACTGAATACGGATGGATGGAAGGATGTCAAGACATTACCGTTAGCAGATCCTGGTTTTGACATTCCTGGTCCGATCGATGTCTTGTTAGGTGCCGACGTTTTCGCCGAGTCGTTGCTCGAACAGCGTTTGAAAGGCAACGCGTCTCAACCGCGCGCCCTGAACTCTGTCTTCGGCTGGCTTCTTCTAGGGAAGTCTCGGCTCGCATCCTCTTCTCCATGCTTATTGGGGGTAGCCCCTTCGAGCATGGACGAGAGCCTGACCAACATCATTCAACGTTTCTGGGAAATCGATACCGTTCCAAATTCATCCCGATTAACCCCAGATGAGCATGTTTGTGAAAGTAGTTTCACCAACAACCACTACCGTGACGAGACCGGAAGGTATACCGTAGTCCTTCCTTTCAAGGACAATGCTGAGCCCCTCTTTGAAGGCTCGCGTGCCATAGCCTTACGGCGCTTCCATGCCATTGAAAAGCGGTTATCTCGTGATCAATCGTTAAAACAACAATATACCGATTTCATGACTGACTACATTGAAAGTGGTCACATGACCCTGGTGCCTGCTAAGAAAATGGGTCAAGGCAGGTACTACATACCGCACCATTGCGTTCTGCGTCCCGACAGCTCCACGACGAAGCTTCGCGTGGTCTTCGATGCCTCGGCAAAGGACGCGAACTCCAAATCGCTTAACGATTCGCAACTCACTGGTCCGAAGTTGCAGTCCAACATCGTGGAGATTCTTCTCCATTACCGGGAGCACGAAGTCGTCTTCATGGCGGACGTGCGCCAAATGTACCGTCAAATTAACGTAGCTCCTCATCACCGTGATTACCAGCGTATTCTCTGGAGGGCTCACCCGGATGAGCCTCTTCAAGAATATGTTCTAAATACCGTTACGTACGGAATATCTTCGTCGCCATATTTGGCATGTCGCCCCATCCAGCAGCTGGCCAACGACGAGGGTCACAAGTACCCCACGGCCAAAACCGTCTTAACTTCAGATATTTATATCGATGACATCGTAACCGGAAGTTCATCACTGGAGGATGCCTGCGACATCAAATCGCAAGTTATAGCTCTTTTCGGCCTCGGCTGTTTTGAGCTACGAAAATGGATTAGCAATCGACCTGAGCTTCTGAGTGATCTACCCTCAGAAGCGTGTCTTTCGGAAGCTATCACATTTACCGAAGCCGAAGACACAACCGTAAAGGTTCTTGGCCTTAAATGGGAGCCTGCTTCAGACTCGTTCGTTTTTAACGTTCAACCGTCAAACCAACCATGTACCAAACGAACGATTCTGAGCGAGGTAGCCAGAGTCTTTGACCCTTTGGGGTTCCTATCGCCTTTAACAATCCAAGCCAAATGCTTAATTCAAAGGCTCTGGATCCTCGGCGTTTCGTGGGACGAAACACCCCCACCAGAAATCGTCACACAGTGGAACGATTTCTCTCAACAACTTCCGCAAATCAAGGAGCTCAAGGTTCCACGCAAGTTCGTTATCGAAGGTGGTCGCTCATATCAACTTCACGGGTTCTGTGACAGCTCTGAACTTGCGTACGGCGCCGTAATTTATCTACGTGTCCCAGAGTCCGATGGTTCGGTTCGCATTTTCCTCGTCTGTGCAAGAGCTCGCGTCGCACCTTTGAAGAAGCAGTCCCTGCCGCGCCTGGAATTGTGCGCTGCGGTTCTGCTCGCTGACCTCATGAAGTTCGTCAAGGACACGATGCGAATTTCTGTCCATGAGACCTACCTTTGGAGTGACTCTACAGTCACTCTAGCGTGGCTGCGATCACCGTCTTCGCGTTGGGCAACCTTCGTCGCGAACCGCGTCAGTCATATTCAGGACACTGTTCCTACCGAATGCTGGAGGCACGTGCCCTCCAGGACCAACCCTGCGGACGTTTGCTCCCGCGGACAGCTACCAGCGGAGCTTTTGACTAACGAGCTATGGTGGGCGGGCCCCGAGTGGCTCTCTCAGCCCCAGTCTGAGTGGCCAACAGACATATCTAAAGGTCAGGCGAATGATAACGTCGTGCTTCCCGAGCAGCGTCGTACCGTTCTTGTCGCTGACCAAACCGAAACCGTCCAGAAATCATCAATAATCGATCAGCTGTTCGAGAAGTCTTCATCCTTAGACAAAATTTGTCGGATCCTAGCCTATATCCGTAGGTTTAACGCTCACTTACGTGATACCGATTTACGACCTGAGAGTCTCGTCATAACGGACGTTGAACGTCATCGTGCGCTTCTAATGATCGTCAAACACTTTCAGAACCGCTTCTTCTTCGATGTCATATCGAAACTGAAAGCGCGGAAACAGTTGCCCCGCAACCTCCGCAAACTAAATCCATTCCTGGATGACCAAGGTATCCTCAGGGTGGGCGGGCGGCTAGCTCGATCTGGCCTTGAGTTCGAACACAGGCACTCGGCATTGTTGCCCAAGAAATGTGTGCTAATGTCCTCAGTAATCGACTCCATTCATCGGAAGTACCTTCACCCTGGTTTGAACACCACACATTACCTGATCTTGCAGCAGTTCTGGATACTTGCGGCTAAGCGTGCCGTACGACAACACCTTTCAAGATGCATCCGATGCTATCGACTCCGCCCGCAACCATTGCAACCGTTTATGAGCGATCTTCCTGCCTTTCGCGTTAACCAGGCGAAACCGTTTTCTGATGTAGGCGTAGATTTCGCGGGCCCCTTTAAAATCAAGCTCGGTCTCCATCGTGGTGCGAAAATCGATAAGGCATATCTGTGCTTGTTCGTCTGTGTGAGCACCAAAGCTGTGCATCTTGAGGTAGTGTCTACCTTATCGACCGACGGCTTCATCGCTGCGTTGCGCCGTTTCGTCTCTCGTCGCGGCCGTTGTAACGTCATCCGTTCTGATTGCGGCACAAATTTCGTTGGCGCAGCCTCACAGCTGGCCGCATGCATGGAACAAGCATCAAACGCAGAACGAATTGCCTTTAAACGTAACCCCCCATCTTCTCCACATTTTGGAGGAGTCTGGGAAATTCAAGTAAAAGCCGCGAAAAGTCATTTATATCGGATTGTTGGCGATCAAACTCTAACATTTGAAGAGCTCACTACACTCTTCACCCAGATCGAATCGATTTTAAACTCCAGACCTTTGTGTCCTTTAAGCTCGGACCCTAACGATCTAAACGTTCTTACACCTGGTCATTTTCTTACACTGGAACCTCTCACAGCGGTCCCAGATGTAGACTACTCTGATGTTAACCTTCATCGCCTAAATCGTTGGCAGCTGATCCAATCATTCCAACAACAGTTTTGGAGACGTTGGAAAAACGAATATTTACACGCGTTAACTCAGCGGGCAAAATGGACCAAAGACTCAACACCGTTAACCGTAAATTCTATTGTACTTATCAAAGACGACAATCGATCTTCTCTCCAATGGGCATTAGGACGCGTAGTTTCCTTACATCCTGGGCCTGATGGAGTAATTCGAGTGGCTACTGTAAAGACAGCTAGAGATCATCTTGTTAAGAGGCCTCTGGTAAAACTGTGCCCTCTACCATCCGAATAACCGTCTCTCTTGTAATAAACGTAACTTAGTTTTAAGATTAGTATCGTAAATTGTAGCATATCTTTATTTAATTACCGATTTCATACAATTTCGGGAAAATCCCATTGGTATTTTGGTGGGCGGAATGTTCCGTTTCCAACGTTTAATTTTTCTATAATTCTTTGAATCCGCGCGCCTTATTATTAATAATCAATGCAGTGTCAAAACGCAGTCCCGAAATGGTGCAACTATGTATGTTTGGCCAATGAGAGCGCTCGATTCAATCGGCGCGCCTTGTGTGGTACGAACTCACGAAGAAAGTGGCGCCCCCACTTACGGGACAACTGCCCGAATCTTCGAGAAGACCGGGACAGAACGATTTCACCGCCGCGCGCTGCGTCTGAGCGCGACCGATTTTATAAAAGAAAAATTGGATTTTGGTGTTCAAATTGACACCCTGTTGAGTCTATCGTGTGTGAAACATTATTGAACTATTTATCTATAAATTGTGGCCGGCCGGCTTGTGTCCTAGAAGTAAGCAGCGAGAACCATCACGTCTTCAGTTCCTGATGAGCTACTGGTGAGTACTTGCACAAGATCTCTTTGACCACATATCCAAGTTGTACCGTTTATTTACCGGCGAGTATACATATTGATGCTCGATCCAGACCGTACGTAGATTGACATTGCATTCCTTACCAAAACCGCGTTCATCTATGTACAAATTTTTTTACAATATTTTATAATTTATTTATTTATTTAGTTATAGGTACACAGACAGATTACCATCAATACAATCTATAGTAGTTACGCAAATAAGTTGAGAAGGCTAGACAATAATCCAAAAGAGTGTACACAACATGATTTAAAAAAAAATATAACATAACTTAAACACTAATAAATACACAACAAAATATTCTGAACAATGATTTTGAGTTTAAGGAGAAGAAGAGGACTGTGACATTGTGGAAATTGAAACTTTTGCCTGATGTAAATTTGTTAACCTAGAATATTTTTTTTTTGTTTTTTATTTTTTTTTTCACATGTTGTGGTTGTCTTCTATAAGTATGTTTTGTGTTTATTTGTAATGGAAAGTGTCCTTTTATGATCGGGCATTTTCCAATATTTTTGACGCTGTGAGGGAGAAAAGATCTGGACACTTGCTGAGTTTCTTGCCGGTTCTTCTCAGTACAAGATCTCCCGCCCAGAGTAGACTTACGAACCGATGGCATAGTGACATTCATAAGAGCTACTTGTAGCCTAAGCTGAATAAAATGATTTTGAATTTTGAATTTTGACTGCTCATTTTTAAGGACGTCCGATACAATCTTTTTGTATCGTGTGAAACTGGCGTTATAAATATCAATGTCTTTGCTACTACGCGCCATTCATTATAACAACGGCATATTCTTACCAGAGGGCTAAAATAAGACGTGTTGTTTTTATATTGTAATTATTATTATAGAAAAAAAAATAAAAAATAAACCTAATTTGAAATGTCCCCATTCCCCCCAGCGAGGTTCCGCTAGCCTCCCTCCCCGGCCACGGGCCGTCCCGCGTGGCGCGCGTGGAGTTCCACCCGTCGGGACGGTTCCTCGCCGCCACCGTCTACGACCACTCCTGGCGGCTGTGGGACCTGGAGACCAGTGAGTGATCACCCATCTTATACCACACCACCGTTATGGTAACTTAGCATTTACGATTGTACATTATTATGATAGGATATCATCATCATCATCATTATCAGCTCATTTAATGTCCCCACTGCTGGGGCACGAGCCTTCCCTATGGATGGATAGGGATAACGGGCAATAAACCACCACGCGAGCCCAGTGCGGATTGGTGGTTGTTAACGACTGCTAATGCAGCCGGGACCAACGGCTCTACGTGCCTTCCGAAGCACGGAGGAACTCGAAATGATAAATTTTTGGTCACCCATCCGATGACCGGCCTTTGCGAACGTTGCTTGACCTCAGCACTCGCAGACCGGGCGCGTTAACCACTGCGCCATCGAGCTAGATAGGATATAGTACAGAACTATGATTAGAGATCAGTGTGCACACCCATCTTATAGCTCACCACCGTTATGGTAGCGTAGTGGTTTACGGCCCGTTCTCCATCCATAGGGGAGGCTCGTGCCCCAGCAGTGGGGATATTAAATGAGCTGATGATGATGAGTTATTCCGTGTTTTGTCCCTGTCATGTAAACGTAATTTCAAGTTAGAGTAAAAGAGATAAAACACAGAATAACTATTAGTACCTTATTCTCTATTTCTTTGTAAGGCACTTATAGTTTAGGAGACAGAATTTCTCTTTTTTCTAGTGTAATATCTTTTTAAATCCTTGATGAGCAAAGTTGCGACGTGATTTGAGCACAAATGTGTATGTGCTACGAAAAAAAAAAGAAAATTCATCAGGACGTTGAAAAAAAAGTTACGACAGCTTTAAGGTCAAAACTTGAAAGATTTTTAAAAAGTATAAAAATGGACTATCTCCAAAACGATTAAACTTTAGCTAAGAATAGTAAGATTCAATAGTTAGGAAATGACTTCCTCCAGTCATTATACAACGTGTAACATAAAGGTGTGGTCAAAATGAAAAAAAAAAACCTAAGTGTACCCGATCTAAATCTTGTATGGA
>OY720049.1:9990145-10047862 GCA_963082485.1 Eudonia mercurella | reverse complement strand
AAACAGTTACAGTTAAGTTATAATAGTAGACCTACATATTCTACTTATCGATTATGTATTATCGTATGTGAACATGTTTTCCGTTCCTCAACTGATAAGAAAGATAATTCTACTATTCCCTCTCAAGATAAGAGTACACTATAGTATTGTTATCGAAACTTGCCGATTTGTTTTTGCTAATACTTACACGGATTACACGTTGACTTTTTGCTTTATGATAAAAAATATAAAATAGCCTTCTTAGATATTCTGAGCTAACAATACTTTGTAATAATAGTAATACAACAGATATCTTAGACTATATCCCTCTCAACTCAGCGTGCCTTTCAAAATAGGTCTCCTCCAATTGTCTCCATTGCCGTCTGTCAGACGCCACTCTCTAGTCCAGGGTGCCAGCCAAGTGAGTTCCATTCGCAATTCGAGAACGAGAATTTGTATGGCAAAATGTTAACTCTTCTCGTATGCCGCCAGGGGGCGCTGCTTCAATGCCATACTAATTTTCGTTTTCGTAAACGTATCGAATGAATACGGATAGTAAATAAAACTCACAGTAGGCACCCTGGATGGCCCTAGGGACAACTTTAGCACGACTTTTTGCATCACGACATTTCAAAGTCCATTATAAAAAGTTGCTAAACGTAATAAATTCAGTTTAATTAATGTACATTTAAATCAATTTTAATCGATATTATGCAATAATCTGGTATTAACCCAATTGGAAATGGGTTAACATTCATTTTGGGTTAACATAAATAGGTGTTACAGATTTAAATGTTAGACTTAAAATACGCAAAACTGCGAGTTTTAAGTTTCTTTATGATAGCGAGCGAGCGGCGCGTGGCAGTGGTGTGACAACGGCGCACGACAAGAATACGCACGCACACTAATGTCTGTACAAAGTAGGCTGGTGCTTTAATTAGAGCAATGTTTACTTTCGTAAAATCATAGGCGTTTGGGTAAAAAATAAGAAAAGTCTTAATATTTTCATATTCATATTTTTTAATTGAAAAATAAGACAACAGTGGCCTGCGGAATATCAATACAAACATTTTGATGTCGGATCATTGTTTCAATTGTGCTATATTTACAAAGTTTCTGGAGAAATAAGTTTTTAGATATCATTACTTTTACGTATTGTCTATGCAGTTTCTGGGTATTTGTTTCAAATTCCAAGACAACCATGGCCTTGTGAAAGGATTAAGCTAACCTACTCTAGTCCTTTTATGTATATGACCTAGCACCAGTGACTTAATATACACGTAAATTTTCGAAATTCCGCAGAAATAGCCTGTTACAGTTTACAGCGGTTAACATTAACCGAATCGTTAATAGGTTTTTGCATGTTAGTTCGTGTTGTCCACAGAGCAATAAAATGTCTTATCTGTGGAGTTGTCACTCAGTCGTGGCACGGTAATAGATAGTATTACCGTGGTTGCGCATAGTTACGAACCCGGTCATGACTTACGCTAGCGTAGTTTTCGCGCATACCGCGCCCTCCTATCTGTATCACTTACAAACCCTCCAAAACCGTTTCATGCGTGGTGCCACGGGTTGCCCGTGGTACTATCGCAATGTAGATCTCCACCGTGATCTCATCTTCCCACTATTAAAGATTTCATCAAAGACGTTTCCAGACGTTACTTTGATAACGTCCCCCACCACCCCAACCCGCTTGTTGTAACTATAACGTTGGAGGCCTTCCACCAACAAGACTGTACTCATCTAGGCGTCCTAAACACGTCTTAGATGACCCCGACGACCCCATAACAGTTGCGAACGCCCCCCTGCCCGATCCTCTAAATGTCACTACACATTTACAGAATACACTAAACATGCACACTAGCTTAGGTCCAAGACACCGTACTCGTAGAACAAGGGCGCTTCTCTCCTCCTCCACGGCCCGGTCTACCCGAGCCGAGGTCCGAGCCTTTAGAGGCGCCCTCGGGTGGTTCCGCCCCCCGATCCGATCCGAACCCTTCGGAGAATCCCCATCGTATGTATTTTATTTTTTATAAAATACATACACATCATCACAGAGTACACACAGTTTTTTATTTTACTCCCATTTCTGAGGTGTTCAATTTTCACTCGGGTTTTGCCAAGCGTGAAAAAGTTTATTATAACCTAGGTGAGTGAACGTGCATGCGTGCGTGCGTGCGTGCGTGCGTGCGTGCGTGCGTGCGTGCGTGCGTGCGTGCGTGCGTGCGTGCGTGCGTGCGTGCGTGCGTGCGTGCGTGCGTGCGTGCAGGGCCGTCTTTAACCTATTGGAGGCCCTGGGCACTTAGGATAATGGGGTCCTTATGCTACGCTAGATTTAATAAAACAGGCAAAAGGAGTACATAAGCAAAACTCTAGATTTTTTCAACTGGTATTTTTATTTATTTGCAGCCAGATAGAGTTGCCAGTGTCAGCCCCTGGTTTAATTAATTAAAAAGCAAAAAAAGTAAATATGTTTGTAATTCTTGTTTCGCAAAACAAATATATTTATCGGTAATATCGATTATCGGTTAGTGATCTGGCAGGAACAAGGGGGGCCCATAGATTGCGGAGCCCTGGGCACTTGCCTAGAGTGCCCAATGATAAAGAAGGGCCTGCGTGCGTGCGTGCGAGCGTGCGTGAGTGAGTGCGAGAGTGAGTGTGTATGTATACTTGCTATAAGTTGTCAAGTGTCAAGAACTACTTTTTGTAATAAATCTGCTGCTGCTGTAGTACAAATTTATTGCATATTTCATTTCACCCCTCAGTCCAAGCCCGGTGAGGTGACTCAAGCAGTCAAAGACGCGATCGACGTCGGCTACAGACACTTCGATTGCGCGTACGTGTACGGCAACGAGAAGGAAGTGGGTGCAGCCATCACCCAGAAGATCGGGGAGGGCGCCGTCAAGAGGTAAAGTAAATTATAGCCTACATACTGTGTGTACCCGATCTCGAGGAGGAGCTCGATGGCGCAGTGGTTAACGCGCCCGGTCTGTGTCGCAAAGGCCTGTTATTGGATGGGTGACCAAAAATTTGTCATCTCGAGCTCCTCCGTTCTTCGGAAGGCACGTAAAGCCGTTGGTCCCGGCTGCATTAGCAGTCGTTAACAACCACCAATCTGCACTGGGCTCGCGTGGTGGTTTATGGCCCGTTCTTCCTATCAATCCATAGGGAAGGCTCGTGCCCCAGCAGTGGGGACATCAGGAGCTGATGATGATGATGTATGTACCCTCTATTGGTCTAGTGGTAAAGACCACCGGTTTAGACTCAGAGGTCCCGGGTTCGATTCCCAGCGGGGAGTACATGTTTGTGTACTCGGTTTAGTTGGTAGTAGGGCTTGTTTATCCACCTGGCTAGCTACCACCATCTTATCTAAATATGTCGCCATAACATCAATGTTAGTAGCATTGTTGTGTTCCGGCAGGTAGAGATAAGATAGCCAGTGCCTCACTAGTTGAGGATCCCGGGTGAAGTACGCTTCCATCATTGGCCTTATCATCACTTAACATCAGGTGAGATCAAGGCACTGTGCTTACCCGTAAAATATAAAAAAGTGTACTGTACAGAGTCGTTCGCGTTACAATGTTCACATCATCATCAGCTCATTTTATGTCCCCACTGCTGGGGCACGAGCCTTCCCTATGGATGGATAGGGAGAACGGGCCATAAACCACCACGCGGGCCCAGTGCGGATTGGTGGTTGTTAACGACTGCTAATGCAGCCGGGACCAACGGCTTTACGTGCCTTCCGAAGCACGGAGGAGCTCGAGATGATAAATTTTTGGTCACTCATCCGATGACCGGCCTTTGCGAAAGTTGCTTAACCTCAGCTCTCGCAGACCGGGCGCGTTAACCACTGCGCCATCGAGCTCACATTAACTGTAAAATTTCTTCAATAAATTTTAAACCATATGGTATGAGATATAAAGTTCAAGTCTATTGAGGCGTGTGTACAATAAAGTATATTTATCTTATCTTATTATAAACATTGTTCAGGGAAGAGCTGTTCATCACCTCGAAGCTGTGGAACACCTTCCACCGGCCGGACTTGGTGCGCGGCGCCCTGGAGGCTTCTCTGAAGAACCTGAACCTGAAGTATTTGGACCTGTACCTGATACACTGGCCTCAGGCGTACCAGGTAACTGCTTTTTACTGAGGATTTTATTTTTGAGAGAGTTTGCATCAGCAAATCAAGCTATCAAGCCACTGGGTGTTTTTAGCGTTACCGGACTTTTTTGGGGGTGGCGAGAAACTTAGAGGGTTCCTCGAGGCCCGGAACCTTTTAGCAACTGTCAAAACGGTTTTTTTTTTAAATATTAATTGTATGGGACTGGCAAACTATGACGTCACTATTGTGTTCCGTCAATTGAGTGTTTATTAATAACTTTGTAGGTTACAGAAATTAATTCTTAGCTCAAATAAAAATATGTGAATGTTTGTAAAAAACTGTTACGTGATTTTATGTATACGATTAATTATTTCATAAACACAAATGTTGAAAAAATTTCCACGAGCAGGATTTGAACCACGATAGCTCAATTGGAAGAGCACATTTGAAATTACAAACTAATTACAATAACACTATAATACAATAACATTGAACAAATTACAATAACACAAATGTTGAAATTTTTTCAACATTTGTGTTATTGTAATTTGTTCGCAACAAAATGTGCGTTAAAAATTATTTAAACATTTTATAATTATTTCATTATTTTTTTGCTAAAGTAAAATAGGCCCCAGCTACGACTGCTAATGCAGCCGGGACCAACGGCTTTATGTGCCTTCCGAAACACGGAGGAGCTCGAGATAATACATTTTTGGTCACCCATCTGATGACCGCTTTTGCGAAAGTTGCTTAACTCAGCACTCGCAGACCAGGCGCGTTAACCACTGCGCCATCGAGCTCCCCACGACCACTTTACTTAATAATCGACATGACACAAATTTTAGAAAATAAAACAAAACCGCAGACATGACTTCACTTTCCCGCCAAAAAGTCCCATATTCGAAGCCTATTCTTGGTTTTTATTTATAACACGCTAAAAGATCTCAATTCATATAAAAGTCCCTTTTGAAAACGGTACAAATCCTCCATATAAATTGCCATTTGGCCTTTGCCAGGAAGGCGGCGAACCCTTCCCGTGCGATGAGAACAACAAGATCTTGTACTCCGAGGTGGACTATGTGGACACATGGAAGGCCATGGAGCTTCTGGTGGGTGAGGGGCTGGCCCGCAGCATCGGAATCTCCAACTTCAACTCGAAACAGGTGGAGAGAGTGGTGGAGAACGCGACAATCAAGCCGGTAGTCAATCAGGTGAGGTTATTAGTTTTCAGAAAGAAATAGAAAAAAATTTACAGGTCGACTTTTTTATCACCATCCAAACTCTCTGAGATGACTCCCGTGGTACAAACGAACAACTCTTTCTATTGGACCAACTCCCTAACTCGAAAAAAAACAGCTGTCCTATTACACATTTTGGTCGTATGAATATTGATGTTTTGTATGGAACAGCTGATTTTTTTTTTCGAGTTATGAAGTTAGTCCAATAGTAAAAGTTTGTTCGTTTGTATCACGGGAGTCATCTCAGAAGGTTTGGATGCTGATTAAAAAGTCGACCAAGTTATTTTTGCAACAGTACCCTCTTAGCAGTAGTATGTTAAACACAGCATTTTAAAATTACCGTGATCATACAAATGTAGCCGACCCCGTTTTGCACTAATAAGTATATAACAAACTAAGGGGGCAATTTATCCAAGTAAAGAATAAAAAAACAGAAATAATAAACTTAAGGGGGTGCAGCGTGGAATTTCGAAAATTTACTTGTTTTTATGTCACTGGTGCTGCTGAATAGGTCATATACATTAAAAGGACTAGTGTAGGTTAGCTTGATCCTTTCACAAGGTCAGGGTTGTCTTGGAATTTGAAACAAATACCCAGAAACTGCATAAACAATACGTAAAATAATGATATCTAAAAACTTATTTCTTCAGAAACTTTGTAAATAAGCACAAATGAAACAATGATCCGACATCAAAATGTTTGTATTGATATTCCGCAGGGTCTTATTTTTCAATAAAAAAACATGAATATGAAAATATTAAGACTTCTTATTTTTTACCCAAACACCTATGATTTTACGAAAGTAAACATTGCTCTAATTAAATCAGCAGCCTACTCTGTACAGATATGAGTGTGCGTGCGTATTCTTGTCCCGCGCGCTGTCCCGCCACTGCCACGCGCCGCTCGCTCGCTATCATAAACAAACTTGAAACTCGCAGTTTTGCGTCCGCGCTGCACCCCCTTAACCACTGCGCCATCGAGCTCCTCAATACTAAATAATAATAGTAGATAGTTCGCAATAAAACCATAATTATTAACAACTTGCTCGCTCCCAGGTGGAATGTCACCCGTACTTGAATCAGAGCAAGTTGAAGGCCTTCTGCGAAGCCAGGGACGTCAAAATCACCGCGTACTCGCCCCTAGGGTCTCCGGACAGGCCGTGGGCGAAGCCCGAGGACCCCCAGCTGCTGGAAGATCCCAAGTTGAAGGACATCGCCAAGAAACTGGGAAAGACTGTCGCCCAAGTGCTTATAAGGTGAGTTTGTACATTGTCAATTGTCTTATCCTACTAATATTGTGAACGCGAAAGTTTGTAAGTATGGATGGATGTTTGTTACTCTTTCACGTAAAAACTACTGAATGGATTTGGATGAAATTCGGCATACAGATATTTTATAACCTGGATTAACATATAGGATAGTTTTTATCCCGATATTCCCACGGGATTGAATGGAAACTGTCAAAGCGGTACGAAGTCCGCCGGGCCCACTAGTAAATAATATAAAATAATAATAGAAAAACACACTACAATGAAAATATAGATCAAACTGTTGTTACTTTACAGTAAACATTTTTTTAAACCAATTCATCCAGCACATAATTTTAAAATAAGTATAATTTTTATAAAAAATCATATAAAAAAATAATTAAATTTTTATGATTGACCACGTGATCGAAAACGCACGGGATTGGTCACGTGATGTCGGACGTCATTTGCGAGCAAATCAAAGATGTCACTCGAAGTTTTGTACGGTGTGATTTGACAGCTAACAGTTTGTTTACATGCAACTGACGTCACGACGTCATGTGACATGTCGTTTTGGCGGCTATTTTATTCATTTGAATTTTAATGGCGATTTTCATAAAAAATAAAGAATTTCAAAACGAATTAATCAAATTGCAAATATATTATGCTATAATGAACCATTAGACATATTTTTCTAAAACCTGCCAAATACTCTATTACATAATCATTATGATTATTTACATATGGTTGAATTTTTTCAACACTTTGCCTTTTATTGTTTTCTAAAGTTTACGCGAACACTACACATTTAAATAAAACAATTTTTAGGGATCTAAAAAAAAAACAATCTTTATTATCCACAAAAGCATGATTACAGGTAAAATTTGACCTGCCTCCTAAACTAGACTTTTAGTATGTCAAATCAAAAATCAAGTCAAAAATAAAGGGTAAATTATGTACGTGGGGTAAATAATGTTTATGATTTTTCTCTAAAATAAGCAAAGCGATCTGCACCATACAGCTTTGTCTTTAGTTAGGTTTAGGTTTAAAAACATTTATGCTTATAAAAAAATTTACAATGTTCAATCACAATGAGTTTAAATTATACGCTATACGTTATTTTTCGTATTAAATTGTGATGTAGCCTAAATCCCATCGTTGTAGAATCCTACAGTGTTCCCCAATCGGGGAACACTGTCGCCTAACCCCCTTATTCATAAAAAATATTTAAGCATAATAAATTATGCAAAGCAAACAAAGCAAATTAATCAATTAATAAATTAATAAATTATCTCAAATTCAAAATGACGTTTGTGTAACGTTGACAAAACAATATTTAACTAATAATGCTTAAATAGTTTTTATGAATAAGGTGGTAAGTGTTTAGGTGAGCTGGCAAATTCTGCTTTGTAAAAAAAGTTAAAAAGAAGTTATGACTTATTAAACTGTCCCACTATTGGGCAAAAGCCTCCATCTTTTTGTAATCAAGTCCTTGATGGGTAACGGCTCAATCACAAACCCGGGCCATGCATCGAAAATCCGGTAATACTCTTTTTCCAATAATATAGGAATTGAAACCCGGACTTCCGGACATCAAACCGTATTACCACTCTATAAGTTGTGTTAACAAAAAAAATATTATTTTTACAAAAACACAAATGTTGAAAAAAATTCCACGAGCAGGATTTGAACCTGCACCATTCTGACATTCCGGGTCAGGTGCTCTTCCAATTGAGCTATCGTGGTTCTAACCAGCCCGCCGAAAGTGACGGTAGTTGTTGACATTGAATGAGCGCCTTTGGCTTTCAAAGTAAAAAGTGTTGAATAATTTCGGCGGCCTGGTTAGAACCACGATAGCTCAATTGGAAGAGCACCTGACCCGGAATGTCAGAATGGTGCAGGTTCAAATCCTGTTCGTGGAAATTTTTTCAACATTTGTGTTTTTGTAATTTGTTCGCAACAAAATTTGCGTTAAAAATTATTTGAACAATTCCACATTCCATTCCACATCATTCCCACATACATGCACTCCACATCTGCGCATTGCACCGTCCAATAATTAATAAATCTATGATTTGTTATTGTCAGAATCATGCTGTTAATCATAATTGTTTGTAATGAATAGCCACATTGTTACCCTCGCTAACCCTAGAGAATTGACCCCCACGAGCCAGGCCTAGCCTAGTGTGGGAGTCATTGTACACTCCTGTAACACCGCTTACTATTATTTTTGGTAAATAAACATTTTCATTTCATTTTCATTTTTCATATTATTATTATTATTATTTTTTTTTAATGTAAATGTTTTCCCCTTTAGGTACCAGATCGATCGCGGCAACATAGTGATCCCCAAGTCGGTGACCGCGTCTCGTATCGCGAGCAACTTCGACGTGCTGAATTTCAGCCTTTCAGCTGAGGACGTCAAGCTGATTGATAGCTTCGACTGCGGCGGCAGACTTGTGCCTATGAACGCGTGAGTACTTATTTAAAGACAAAATGTCTTAGTCATCATCAGCTCGTTATACGTCCCCACTGCTGGGGCACGAGCCTTGGGGGCGGGCCCAGTGAAGAACTCCTTATAACTCATGATAGCCTGGTACTTCAACCACCTCACGGTCTCACCCCAAGTATGTAGCTCACTCCAGGCGTTCCTACCTCCTTGTGACTCCTGCTAGCCTGGTACTTTGGACTCCAACAAATATTATGTCCCCACTGCTGGGGCACGAGCCTTCCCTATGGATGGATAGGGAGAACGGGCCATAAACCACCACGCGGGCCCAGTGCGGATTGGTGGTTGTTAACGACTGCTAATGCAGCCGGGACCAACGGCAACACGTGCCTTCCGAAGTAGCGGAAGAGCGAGAGATGATAGAACTTTGGTCACCCATCCGATGACCGGCCTTTGCAAAAGTTGCTTAACTTCGCATTCGCAGACCGGGCGCGTTAACCACTGCGCTATCAAGCTCCTTAGTAAATGTTTTGAATTCATACATTTAATTTTAATTTTAATGATATTCTTGACATTTTATAATTGTATTTTAAAATCTAATAATCCAATATTTTTATTTAAGTTTAAACGAGTAAATAAAGTTAAAACTTTACGCGACTCATAATTACACCAAAAAAATATAAATAAATTTCAGTTTTGCCTATCTAAATAGTATGACGAAACAATTATTCCAAGTATTATTATGCCTTTTAAAGTTAAGCCTAACTCGTTATGTCAAGGTAGATAAGAAATTTAAAAATTATGCGAATCAAATCAAACTTTATTTGCATAATAAGTGAAAATAAAAATCTTAAAAACTAGTTACCGGATATTTCAAGTTAGCATTGTTTAAGCTTCACACGAACCAGGGTAGATAGTGCGAATTTTATTTGACATTCCATCGCGGTAATGAAAAAGATAATTTGTATGACAGAATTAAATATTTATAAAATACAGTGAAAAAATTAAATGCCTACCGGACCCAGCCAGGAATCAAACCTGGGTCCTCCGCAATCCGGGCGGCTGCACTGACCATTATGCTACTGGGAAGGCTGACGTAAGCACTGAATCCTTTCACTGCTTTTTAGCGGCAGCAGTGCCTCTATCCAACGGTCATTGCAACCGATGGCTATGCAGATTCATCTTTACAGATGAAATACCACAAATTTGATAACACAACGCTATAGTAAATTTTATATTTTGGCTAACGTAAGCACTGAAACAGCCTTCCCGGTAGCATAATGGTCAGTGCAGCCGCCCGGATTGCGGAGGACCCAGGTTCGATTCCTGGCTGGGTCGGGTAGGCATTTAATTTTTTCCCCTGTATTTTATAAATATTTAATTCAGCTTCAGTGCAGAAATTAGCACTAAAAAATAAAAAATAAAAAGCTATGACAGAATTTAATTCTTCCATACCATACTAATTCTCGTTTTCGTTAACGTAATAGAATATTAATTCTAGAGAGTACACTAGAGTGCCTAGTGTGAGTTTTGTTTACTAACCGTTAATACGGTTAGTAAACAAAACTCACACTAGGCACTCTAGTGACGTTACTTATTATCGGTGACATCGCACACAAACTATCGATACTATCGATAGTGATGTTCTATCCATTTCTTACTATTTGTAAGTGTACTTCTTAAATATTATTATTTTCTTATTTCAGATCGCTCGGTCACAAATACCACCCTTTCGAGAAAGAAGAGTTTTAAGCACTTTATGGATGTGATATAATTATTGTGATGTCTATGGTACCGCCCGCACATCAGTCTGACACAAACGAGACTGTCAAATTTTCTTAATAAATTTTGAACTTTGTCTATGGAATATAGTTGAATATTTATAAATGAAATTTGTTAGTAAAAATAGTCTAAATCCCGATTTCAGACACTCATTTGATTTTATATGTATAAATAGGTCTAACAGGTAGGCTACTCTTGAACGCAAACTCAATCTCAATACAATTCCAATGCGATTAATATGTATCGATATTGGGATAAGTTTCGCAATTTCGGAACGCCCCATCTCGATAATAATTTGTTCACTCAATTTCCACGCAATTTAATTCCAATGTGGCGCTATTATCGCTTTTAAGAGTGCCATTTGACATTTTTAGATTTGGGATTGGAAATTGATTAATGCAATTGTGTTTCAAGAGTAACCCTACAGGTCTGTATTGGGTGATATATAATTATATACTAGTTTTGACATTTAGAGAGCCGCTCAAAGAATTCACTCGCATTTATGCACACATGTGTTCGTGTATTGCCATATTGTTATTTTTTCACATTGTTGCTAGTTAATAAAAATGTGATTTTTGAACGATGTTTTATTTACTGTGTTATGTTTAAGAAAACTGTTGATGCACAAAAATGCAATTGAAATAATGAATAGTGTATTACTACATTTCTGCATGTATGTATGTATATGATTTCGGCAAAATAACGCCAGATTCAATTTATTAAAAAAAATTCTGACTATATGGAAATAATTAATAAAAAAACCGGCCAAGTGCGAGTCGGACTCGCGCACGAAGGGTTCCGTACTTTATGACGTATTAAAAAAAACTACTTACTAGATCTCGTTCAAACCAATTTTCGGTGGAAGTTTGCATGGTAATGTACATATATATATATGTATATATATTTTTAGTTTTATCATTCTCTTATTTTAGAAGTTACAGGCCCCCCCCCCACACACATTTTACCACTTTGGAAGTGTCTCTCGCGTAAACTATTCAGTTTAGAAAAAAATGACATTAAAATTCTCAATATCATTTTTGAAGACCTATCCATAGATACCCACACGTATGGGTTTGATGAAAAAATTTTTTTTGAGTTTCAGTTCTAAGTATGAGGAACCCCCAAAATATATTGTTTTTTTTTTCTATTTTTGGGTGATAATCTTAATGCGGTTCACAGAATACATCTACTTACCAAGTTTCAACAGTATAGTTCTTATAGTTTCGGAAAAAAGTGGCTGTGACATACGGACGGACAGACAGACTCCATAAGGGTTCCGTTTTTTGCCATTTGAAATGAAATGAAATGAAATGAAACATTTATTGGCTATCACACAGTACAAAAGAAATAAACAAAAATAACAACATAATAAAACAGTAGCATAATTTCCACAAATACAAAAAACAAAACAACGTAAAAGTGTGACGAGCCAATCAGGACCCTGCCTCAGCATAAGCCGTAACGGTGTAAAATATTACACCGCAACAGCGCTGGTATTCTGGCAGGGCCTGTACAAATTTATATTAACATTCCTTTCTTCTCATACAATATATATACATACATACAATAGAAGTAATATTTTATACTAAATAATAAAATAAATAAATAGGTAAATTATATTCACAATAAATTAGCAATAAACTACATAAACGAAAAATTAAATAATAAAATGTATAACCCGTTCCTAAACGGAACAAAACTGTCACCAGTATCGCCAATTCGCCAGTCTGAGCTGTCATATTGTTTTTGACATTTACTGATTACGTAATGTAATGCCACTTGAGTAAAGAATGCCACGCATTTATTATATATGCCACGTTTGCGGAGGTTCGCCAAGCATAGTGGATCCCACATGTCCACAGCCGAGAAGTAAAAGCAGAATGAAAGTAAGACAACGCAGCTGTGCTGAAGTAAAAACGCTCACCAACCCAACTACGCGTCGTGAAAAACCGGATTGTAACCATTACCATTTGGCTACGGAACCCTAAAAATAGGACGCTTAATAATTTGTTGACAATTTTTTTACTATAATACTAAGGGAAGGCGTACTTAACTCTGAATCCTCAAGTATTGAGGCACTGGCTATCTCACTTCTAAATACCACGTATCAGCAAACGTTGGACGCCCTCAGACTAGGTGGAGCGACGATCGCAAGATGGATGGCAAGAGCTGGATGAGAGTAGCTGTGGATCGTGCTTGGTGGCGTGCACTTGGAGAGGCCTTTTTTTTGACGTGACAACGTCTTATAATTCGATAGAGCCGGCTGCACGCACGAAAAAGTTCCGCGTTACCTCGCTCTGAGGCGTTCCATGTAAGGCTTGAAGTGCAAGCGAGAGCGCGGAACGAGCGACAAAGAAGCACAATCGGCTGAGTAGAAATTTAGCCGTGCTGCTGTGCAAGCCCGTGTCCGGCATCGCCACCGCGGTACTTTCCCCCAACACCCCCCGACACCCCCAACACCTCCCGACACCACCAACTCCTCCCGCCTACCTGTTCGACGGGCTGCTGCTGCTGTGCAAGCCCGTGGCCGGCATCGCCACCGCGGTACGTACCCCCAACACCCCCCGACACCCCCAACACCTCCCGACACCACCAACTCCTCCCGCCTACCTGTTCGACGGGCTGCTGCTGCTGTGCAAGCCCGTGGCCGGCATCGCCACCGCGGTACGTACTCCCAACACCCCCCGACATCCCTAACACCTCCCGACACCTTCTTAAGACGTTGTCACGTTCAACTATCGTCAGTAAACCGACTTTACAGACAACCAATTTTTTTGGAGAGAGATTGCTGATTGCCTCAGACGGCATTTTCAGCTTCACCAGGCTTTTTTGGGGGCGGCGAGGAACGTAAAGGGTCCCTCAAGCCGTGTGAAACGAATCACCTTCGGAGGTTTTCTAGAGGGAACGGCATCGCGCACTATTGCGCGTCCCCGTGCCCTACTAGATTCTCCGAAGGGTTCGGATCGGATCGGGGAGCGGAACCACCCGAGGGCGCCTCTAAAGGCTCGGACCTCGGCTCGGGTAGACCGGGCCGTGGAGGAGAGAAGCGCCCAGGTACATGTCTGTACCTGGTATGTCGCGCGTGTGAACCGGTTCTTCGTACCCTTGTTCTACGAGTACGGTGTCTTGGACCTAAGCTAGTGTGCATGTTTAGTGTATTCTGTAAATGTGTAGTGACATTTAGGAGGATCGGGCGGGGGGCCTATGATGTCCAGCAGTGGACTAGTATAGGCTGATGATACATACAGTATACTAAGGCTTTGAATACCGTTAAAAAATTGTTAACAATACTTCTGTCAAACGAAGATACCGGTAACCTTGGTATCGTTACCCGGGTGGCATTTCTACCGGTAAATTAATTAACCGCTCTACGCGGCTTGGCTATAGCGCATTTTCCAGATAACGCAATATTCACCATCCCGCATTCGGCAAGCGTGATGATTAACCCAATACTCGTCAATTGTAGCGATTGCTTGATATCAATGATGAAGACTTGCCCAGCAGTGGGACAGAATATAAGCTTTACTTTACTTAACTGTAAAGAAGAATGAGCTCATGAGAACCTTGCCGAGTTTCTTGCCGGTTCTTCTCAGTACAAGCAGGCCCTTCTTTACCATTGGGCACTCTGGGCAAGTGCCAAGGCCCCGCAATCGATGGTGCCCCTATGTTCCTGCCAGATCACTAACCGATAACCGATATTATCGACAAATATATTTGTTTTACGAAACAAGAATTACTAACTTATTAATTTTTTTGCTTTTGAATTCAAACAAACCAGGGGTCTTTCACTGGCAATTCTATTTGGCTGCAAATAAATAAAAATACCAGTTGAGTAAATCTAGAGTTTTGCTTATCTGCTTTTGCCTGTTTTACTAAAATCTAGTATAGCATAAGGACCCCATTATCCGTAAGTGCCCAGGGCCTCCAATAGGATAAAGACGGCCCTGAGTACAAGGTCTCCCGCCCATAGTAGACTTACGAACCGATGGCATAGTGACATTCATAAGAGCTATTTGTAGGCTAAACTGAATAAATGATGTTAAATTTTGAATTTTTTTAAAAGAAATTGCACAACTTTTGCCATAGACAACCAAAACCATAGAATATACTAATTATTAATATTATAAAGAGGAATCCTTTGTATTTTTGTATGTTTGCAACGAATAAACTCAAAAACTACTGGGACCGATTTAAGGTGAAGGGTAAGGCACACTAGCGCCGCTAATGGATTTAATTTGATAACTGCTAAACTGGATTTTTTTTCAAACATTGCGGACCTTCCGACACTAGGCAAACATCTATTATTTAATAATTGTGCACTACTTTTAGATTTGTTTTTGTATTCATTCGCTAACACTAAAAGTGGCCATTGTTTGTGAACAAATGCGATAGCCCGTTTTGTGAATAAACCACGCAACAAAAAGTAGTGCACAATTATTAAATAAATACATGGATGCTTTCCTGTTGTCGGACGGTACGCAATGTTTAAAAAAGATCCGGTCCGTTAGTAATTGTCAAATTATCAATTGGTGGCGCTAGTGTGCCTTACCCTTCGCCTTAAAAAATCTTCCACCATTAGAATGCTACATTAGGTTATATTTAAAAAAAAGTCCACCCATGTGAAGCAGGGACGGGCCGCTAGTATAAAATAATCACGTTAATAATTATTCTAATCTTAGGAGACGGCAAGGGTGTGGGCTCCTCAAATCGAACGGAGGTTCCGCGTGTAGTTAGCACTCAGTGAGTGTATTCATCTACTCAAACCCTAGAGCGCACTACTTAGCTAATGCCGAGAAAAAAATTCCGAAAGTTTGAAAAAATATTTTTTTTTTTGTATTAAAATTTAATAAATCGTTATAAACAATTTCTTTTGAACTTTTCCGATCCGGAAAACTCACTACGTCTTTATATCATACGTTTCTTACGAAATGCCTAAAATCTTACGTGGGCAAAGAAAACTTCCGTCTTGTCATCGATTCTTGGGGAGAACAAACGAGGCTAAAAATGTATGATGAAATTTGTTTTTTTTCAATTTTGAGGATTTTTTTTCTCGGCAATGGCTAAGTAGTGCGCTCTAGGGTTTGAGTAGATGAATACACTCACTGAGTGCTAACTACACGCGGAACCTCCGTTCGATTTGAGGACCCCACACCCTTGCCGTCTCTGTTAGTAGAAATTTTCCATATTTGATAAAAAAAATACACAACAACATCTCCACTAAAAGACTGTTAAAAATGTATAACGATGTATTAAAGATGTAATATAGCCTATAGCCTTCCTCAATAAATGGACTATTCAACACAAAAAGAATTTTTCAATTCGAACCAGTAGTTCCTGAGATTAGCGCGTTCAAACAAACAAACAAACTCTTCAGCTTTATAATATTAGTATAGATAATAATGCGTTCAGGGGGCTGATAGGGCTGCCGCGACACTGCAGCGCGTCAGGAATGCTAGCTACAGCAGAGGTTGATAGCCTCTCCGCTATCATCAGAAAGCGCATTGCGTCCCTGATGCGGCGTGTGCGTGGCGGCACCAACAGCCTCCTGAAGACTGTCGCGGCGAGACTGGACGTAGACAGTGCTATAATGCAGCAATGGACTCGCGTCCAGCTCGTCAAAGACAGTAAGATTACGTTTAATCAATTTTTGTACTAACATAGCTTATAAGATTACCTATTGTTACTAACACTATATGGACCCTGTCCGAAATAAATTATTTTATTTTATTTTATTATTTAGGGAAAGGTGGGGCTCAGTGTAACAAGGGGCACAGTATAACAGTGGCTATTACTGTGTGGCTTTCTAATATTTTACTAGCGTTTCTGAACTGAATTGTCAAACACACCTGTCGCCACCTTAGGCCAGTTATCATTTTTGGCAGTTGTCTCTGGGTACGTCAAAATAAACGACTATTATTTTTTCTGTATTTTGAAATTTTAAAATAGCTAGAGTATATTTGTGTTTTAACCTACATTATTGCAGCTTTGGTGAGTAGGTTTGTTTTATATTGTACCGCTATATTATGACTCGTTTTAATACTAGATATTTTGGCTGAAATTATAACTTATAAATTTTGAGCATGTTTGTTATTAAACTTTGATACCATGGGGTACAGTGTAACGGAGTACAGTGTAACGGATTATAGTGTACCCCTTTTGTAATATCTTTTTGTTTTTATAGTAGACTTCAAGGAAAAAATGGTGTAAAACCGGAAGAGGAAGACTGATATAGGATTCCACAATGAAGAGGATACGGCCTTTCTCATAAGAAAGGCCGTAGCACAGGTAGAAAAAAGCTTAAGAAAAGCGGCGGAAAAAAAAGAAATAATGTTAATTACATCCTCATAAAATTTTAAGAAAATTAATTTAGAATAAAGCATTTTGTAAGAAATTTAATAATATTCTGTTCCTTTTTTTAATTTGTTGATATTTAGAATTTCTATGTTAAATTTGAAATACAATAGTTTATTTGAATAATTTCTTATTTAAATAATCTTTGTTGATTTTTTAGAATTTCTATGTTATCTTTAAGATTATAAATGTTTTTCTACACAAATTTTGCAGCACTGTTATATAGTACCCCAGGGTATGTTACAATGAGCCCCTACCCTGGGGTTCAATGTAACAAAAGAATGTTTTTTTTAAAACGATTATTCAGATAGTTTGTAAGGTTAAATAATGTGATATTTAGATTCCAAATTAAAGACTAAGGACTGAAATTATATTGAGAGACTTTAAAAGTGCCATATTATAAATAATTTGATTACAATGAGTGTTTATATCTTTTTAGTTACACTGTGCCCCACCTTCCCCTATGTATTTTTTTTAATTTTATTCTGAATGCCTCGATGGCCGTGGCAGTTTCGGATTTTGCAAGCATTTGGAAAGCGTGGTGATTAAGCCATTACCCATCAATTGTATGGTCTTTGCCCAACAGTGGGACAGTATATAGGCTATTTACTTTACTCTTTTTAGGGTTCCGTACTCAAAGGGTAAAACGGGACCCTATTACTAAAACTCCGCCGTCCGTCCGTCTGTCACCAGGCTGTATACACCGTCACTTTTTGATTGTTTTAATCCCGCAGGTGGGTTGATAGACTATGAAACTGAACAACTTTTCCCAAGAAAAGTAAAAAAACGAGTTTTTTTCTAACTTTCCCATACAAAGCCTCTATTGACCGAGCATGGTTTGTATGGCAAAGTTAAAAAAATCTCGTTTTTTGACTTGTTTCTTGGGAAAAGTTGATCTTCAGTTTCATGGTCTGGAGTAGCCACTCTTGACGCAAACTCAATCTCAATATAATTCCAATGCGATTAATATGTATCGATATTGGGATAAGTTTCGTAATTTCGGAACACCCCATCTCGATAATAATTTGTTCACTCAATTTCCACGCAATTTAATTCCAATGTAGCGCTATTATCGCTTTTAAGAGTGACATTTGAATTTTTTAGATTTGGGATTGGAAATTGATTATTGCAATTGTGTTTCAAGAGTAACCTACCATATCAACCCACCTGCGGGATTAAAGCGATTATAAAGTGACGGTGTATATATCTCATAAACCGTGACAGTTAGACAGTTGAAATTTTCACAGATGATGTATTTGTTGCCGCTATAACAACAAATACTAAAATAAATATTTAAGAGGGCTCCCATACAACAAACGTGATTTTTTTCCAATTTTCTTCTCGGTCTTACTGCCGTACTCAGGGACGTCAATTAAGTTTTAATGACAATTAAGTCTCTTGCTGTCACTTTCTTATGTATAGTGCTAAATAGAGAAGGAAAGACATTTAATTGTCATTAAAACTTAATTGACATCTCTGAGTACGGCAGTTACTAACGATAACAGGTGGAAACTTTAAATATTTTTATAGACAATGGTACGGAACCCTTCGTGCGCGAACCCATTAATATTTTCCTCGTAACCCACTTCAAAAGCTAATACGTTTGTGTCAAGTATGGGTTCACGTCAGTAGTGTCGGAGCTATGGGGGATTGAAACACGATCTTTTTCCACTCCAGCATCTTCAAACTCCTTTAACGTGATCGAATGGCGAGTATTACTCGTACTACGCTACCAGAGACTATATGGCTTTTCTTGTTTACAATCTATTGATAGCAGAACCACAAAAAAAAAACGACGGGTTGCACTCTGGGAGTGCCGGCAGAAGTGAAAACTTGAATATTAACGTTGTGCATTTTTGATATTTTGGAATGGTTAGGGAATAATTTTGCACGAATTACTTTAATTATCAGTATAAAAGTACTCTCATTTATGTGGTAGAATACAATATTTATTTATTGGGCTATCGTACACAAACATGACAATTTATATTACATTAAAAAGTTATATTAAGTTATATTAAAAATTTATATTACGCCGCGCCAGCTGTCTACTCTTTTTTTTCGAATTTTCGATCAGGTCACGTGTCCTGACGCGAGTTTAACATTTTTTACCCATTCCAAAAAAAGTGCACAACGCCGCTAAAGAAGTTTTCACTTCAATAACGAGACTGCTGAAAATAAGCTTCTTCATACAAGCGCGCTCACAACCCACATAGACAACATTTCGCGGACACGGAATCTCGCGACAGATGCGCTCGGACTGTTCTGAGATGGTCCCAGATTCCGTGTCCGCGTGCGTTGCTCGAGCGCGGTATGTACTCGTATTAAGACGACGACACCTCGCTTTGTGAACATTTGATCAGCTGATCCTTACTGGCGCTGTCATAAGGTCGAAAATACGTAGCGCCCCCGACAATTGAGACCGCAATTTTAACAAAAAAAAAAAACATTTTTTTTTTTAATTATTGGTTTTAGTTATTAAACTATGCAGCTATTAAATTACGAATATTGATGTTATCAATATATTTAACTGGTTTCCAAGCATATCAATTAAGTAATTCTGTTGTAATTTGAACAATAGTTACAAAAACACAAATGTTGAAAAAATTTCCACGAGCAGGATTTGAACCTGCACCCCTCTGACATACCGGGTCAGGTGCTCTCCTAATTGAGCTATCGTGGTTCTAACCAGCCCGCCGAAATTATTCAACACTATTTACTTTTACTTTGAAAGCCAAAGGCGCCAACAAAATTTGCGTTAAAAATTATATAAACAAAAACATTTTGGACAATAGTGTTTTTTTTTTGTGGTGTTTTCGAAAATAATAATGATCCGAGTCAATATTATACAATCGTGTATTTGAGTAAGCAAATTCAAGATAAAGACATGAATTCACCTATATCAATATTTCAGATTCGTGAGTCATATAATAGTCTTAAACTATTCGCCGAAAGTTGGTGCAATTTTTCAGTGTGTCGCCTTAAGCTTACATTCTGTAGTCTCCTTACTTGATTTGTTTGAACAAACAGTCGCTTATAGTACACACGCCTGCATATCAATTTATCCAAAACTGTTAAATTTCTTCAATAAATCTTCAACCATATGCCATACTAACTTTTGCTCGCGGCATTGCTCACATGGGCTACACGACCTGTAAATGTTTTTAATAAAAGTAAAACTTATTGAGGGTAAAAAGTGTCTATAAGGATAATCCTGAAACACTTCATAATTTCTAGCCAGGCCAAATACCGAAAGATTTTACTTTTATAATGACAGATTCCCATACAAACTTTGAACTTCTATTTCACCTCTTTAGGGGAGTTTTTTCCAAAAATGCTAAAATACGTCATTCTTTATTATTATTGAAAAATCTAAAGATCGATAAAATTATTCATTTTTATACTTCTTACTTTAAAAATATCGATTTGCCCAAAAAACTTTCTTTCCTTTTTTTACTCCTTACAAGGAAAATAAACAAAATTCCTGAGACACGTCACTCTTTATTTCTTTTCTAAAAGCAATATACCAATTTTCATGTATTTTACTTTAAAAACTGACGGACTTTCTTACAAACTTTCACCCCCTATTTGACCCCCTAGGGTATGATTTCCGTAAAATCCTTTCTTAGTGGCTGGTTACGTCACTCAGTTAACATATAGTCTAAATTTCATCTAATTAGCTCCAGCGGTTTCGGCTCGACGATGATGAATCAGTCAGGACAAGTCATTATAAAAAAAAGTCTATTGGCTAAATTTGACAGTTGTGGTGGGTGATGTGCAAACGAGTTTACAAACAGTGTCAAAGGGATCTAATCATTCAAACTTAGAAAATCTAATGTGTTAACTGCTTGCTTTTATTTTATTAAATTTAAGCTCAATACATAACATAGAAGCAGTATTTTATTTAAATGTATATATAGATAGACATATTATTATGTTAATAAAGAAGTATTAAGTGCATGTTGAGGCCGTTTATAATTAGAACCATGTGTCTATAATAACTTTGTATTATAAAAAAATATTTTTAAAACAGTAGCCAAATTTTCTGAAGCGACTCAGAAACTGTAAACAACTATCTCCTAGTGATATGGGTCGAAATATGACAAAAAATATTGTTTTCTAAAGTTTACGCGAACACTACACATTGAAATGAAACAACTTTTACGGATCTACTCGCGTTTATTTTATACATTACTTTTAATTAATGTTTATCCTGACGTTTCGAACCCTTTGCAGGGTCCGTGGTCACAGGGAGACTGAGGCGTTGGTCGTCTCATAATAAGTTGAGAGCTTGTATAGTAATTTTTTTTATTCGAGCTTGGTGGGATCCCCAGGCCGGTGGTAAATTCCAAACATCTTCTCTGTTGAAATTAGGATGTTTATATTTTTTTACTAGAAAAAATCAACTACCCTCAGGTTCCTCGAATGGGAGTCGAACCAACGACCTTTGGATAACCGGTCCAAAGGTTTATCTTGTAACTATATATAGCATTCATCATCATCATCATCATCAGCTCATTTATGTCCCCACTGCTGGGGCACGAGCCTTCCCTATGGATGGATAGGGAGAACGGGCCATGAACCACCACGCGGGCCCAGTGCGGATTGGTGGTTGTTAACGACTGCTAATGCAGCCGGGACCAACGGCTTTACGTGCCTTCCGAAGCACGGAGGAGCTCGAGATGATAAATTTTTGGTCACCCATCCGATGACCGGCCTTTGCGAAAGTTGCTTAACCTCAGCACACGCAGACCGGGCGCGTTAACCACTGCGCCATCGAGCTCCTGCATATAGCATTGTGGATGCATAAATCAAAATAAAAAAAATGTTATTTAAATTCAATAAACTTATGGCATCTATCTTTACAGAGGAAGAAGAGTGAAAGGATGGGGTTGCACAAATTTCCCGATGGGTCGAAGTGTTACTGCGAGGGAAACCTCAGCAGGCCCCACTAAGATAAGATAAGATAACTTCAATAACAAGGGGTTCAAAACCTCAGGGGTTCAAATCAAATTAATGTGTAAAATAAACGCGAGTAGATCCGTAAAATAGTTTCATTTCTATGACAAAAATTTTGTCAATTTTGACAAAAACGCTCTGCCTGATTTGTATAGAGTCCAAAGATTTTTGTCATATTCCGACCCATGTTACTAGGAGAAAGTTTTAAGCTACTGTGTTAACACTTTGACAGCCGACTACTTTAAAGCGCGCCTTTCCTGGTACGCCGGCAATTATTGCCGATATTGTAAGATTTATAAAATAAAAACTCTATTTGTAATACATCTATATATTTTTTTTAATTTATTACACCGGGGTTACACGCAAATCACGTACCATGGACGTCTATTTTAAACAAACGCTAAGAAAGTCAATGCCGTACAAAGGACGTGATCAGCGTACTGAGACGATCCCACCCACCCGTACCCAGTACGTGATCGGCTTGTTAAAGTGTTAAAAATAAGTTTGCGTTTTCAACTCTGTTGATAAATATATAAAAACCTATCAAGTAATTGAGCATTTGACAAATATCAACTTTATTTCAAGACTCTGCGGTACACTTTAAATTGATAGCAGACATCAATCAAAAATATACCCGACTGACGTTGTCATAAGGTTGATTTTTGTTAAATTTCCAGATATTTTAATAGGTTCAAAGTTTGAACGCTTAGATCACTTTGACTCTATGGTCAAACTATCTCAGTATAAAAAAACACGTTGCTCCGTCGCTCCGTTTAGACTTAAAGGAAACACAAACAGACACACTTATCCTCATTTATAAAATATTAATTATTACACATACTATTGACAATAAATAATTACATTCGTTAGTTGCATTTTTAATGCAGTTTTTAAACATAGGAAATGTTATAAAACTTGAAAAAAGCTAATTTCGAAATCTCATTTTTTTGTACAAAAATATTTTTGTTTTTTAAAACTTTTAAGATGTTGCCTGGATTGCGAAACGCCGGGTTCGATTCTCGTCTAACCTGTCAAATGCTCTGACGCTGAGCTACCGAGACATCAAAAGACTCGTTGAATTTTTCTAGTAGTTTGTGATTTATGATAGAACACTTTTGCAAGTATTTGACAATCCTTTAAATATTTTTATTATGTTGAATTTTGCATTCATAAAGGGGGTGCCGCGCGGAATTTAGAAAATTTACGTGTTTTTAAGTCACTGGTGCTAGGCGCTGAATAGGTCATATACATTAAAAGGACTAGTGTAGGTTAGCTTGATCCTTTCACAAGGTCGTGGTTGTCTTGCAATTTGAAACAAATACCCAAAAACTGCATAAACAATACGTAAAAGTAATGATATCTAAAAACTTATTTCTTCAGAAACTATGTAAATATAGCACAAATGAAACAATGATCCGACATCAAAATGTTTGTATTGATATTCCGCAGGGCACTGTTGTCTTATTTTTCAATAAAAAAATATGAATATGAAAATATTAAGACTTTTATTTTTTTTACCCAAACGCCTATGATTTTACGAAAGTATACATTGCTCTAATTAAATCCCCAGCCTACTCTGTACAGATATTAGTGTGCGTGCGTATTCTTGTCGTGCGCCGTTGTCACACCACTGCCACGCGCCGCTCGCTCGCTATCATAAACAAACTTGAAACTCGCAGTTTTGCGTCCGCGCTGCACCCCCTTAAGCTAATATAGGTACAAGATATATACATTTTTTAAAACTACTAGAAAAATTCAACGAGCTTTCTGTAGCCTCAGTAGCTTAGCGGTCGATAAAAACGTAATGCCTTTTAAATATCAGGTCAGAGCGTTGTAGAGGGTAAGACGGTCGCCATTTTCAAGAGTTACACCATTTCCATAACAATAATTATCTAAACGCCCGCTACTTAAGCTGTTATAGTCTTTATTTACATTGCCATAGAGTTCTTTTCCAACTTTACCACCCTGTATTTCGTGACATTAGGTATACATCATACGTTGCAACTCCTTAATAATGAGTATATAATATACAATAACGTATAATATACAGGGTGTATGGTAATACTTGTATAATCCCGAATATGTCTCAGTAGTTGAGGATGCCGGAATATGGTCGATGGGGAACTGTGCGGAAAAATTGCCAAGTGACAACTCTAGCTTTAGCGGATACATAGTTCTAGGCCGTCAACCTCATGGTAAAAAAACAGACGTCAAAACATGTCAGGGTTGAAATGTTTAATAAATTTTAAGGCAAATTTTGTTGCGAAACAAATTACAAAAACACAAATGTTGAAAAAATACCGGGTCAGGTGCTCCCCAATTGAGCTATCGTGGTTCTGACCTTTCCTTTCCTTTGGCTTTCAGAGTAAAAAGTAAATAGTGTTGAATAGTTTCGGCGGGCTGCTCCCCAACCGCCTAACGCTCTCGCTTTCAATCGCTTCAAAAGCGAGGCCCTCGCCTCGCTTTCTAATATAATATCGAAATATAATATCAAATAATATCGAAAGCTATAGCCTATAGCTTTCGATATTGCTTTTAAATTGCTTTCGAAATGACTAGATGACGTCTCCTCCTCGCCTCGCCTTCAAAGCAATCGAAAGCGAGAGTGTTAGGCGGTCGACCCCCTGCCCCCCAACCGCCTAACACTCTCGCTTTCGATCGCTCTGAAAGCGAGGCCCTCGCCTCGCTTTCTAATATAATATCGAATAATATCGAAAGCTATAGCCTATAGCTTTCGATATTGCTTTCGAAATAACAAGATGACGCCTCCTCCTTGGCTCGCCTTCAAAGCGATCGAAAGCGAGAGAGTTAGGCGGTCGACCCCCTGGGGGTCGACCGCCTAACGCTGTTAAAAAAAATGTTATTTAAATTCAATAAACTTATGGCATCTATCTTTACAGAGGAAGAAGAGTGAAAGGATGGGGTTGCACAAATTTCCCGATGGGTCGAAGTGTTACTGCGAGGGAAACCTCAGCAGGCCCCACTAAGATAAGATAAGATAACTTCAATAACAAGGGGTTCAAAACCTCAGGGGTTCAAATCAAATTAATGTGTAAAATAAACGCGAGTAGATCCGTAAAATAGTTTCATTTCTATGACAAAAATTTTGTCAATTTTGACAAAAACGCTCTGCCTGATTTGTATAGAGTCCAAAGATTTTTGTCATATTCCGACCCATGTTACTAGGAGAAAGTTTTAAGCTACTGTGTTAACACTTTGACAGCCGACTACTTTAAAGCGCGCCTTTCCTGGTACGCCGGCAATTATTGCCGATATTGTAAGATTTATAAAATAAAAACTCTATTTGTAATACATCTATATATTTTTTTTAATTTATTACACCGGGGTTACACGCAAATCACGTACCATGGACGTCTATTTTAAACAAACGCTAAGAAAGTCAATGCCGTACAAAGGACGTGATCAGCGTACTGAGACGATCCCACCCACCCGTACCCAGTACGTGATCGGCTTGTTAAAGTGTTAAAAATAAGTTTGCGTTTTCAACTCTGTTGATAAATATATAAAAACCTATCAAGTAATTGAGCATTTGACAAATATCAACTTTATTTCAAGACTCTGCGGTACACTTTAAATTGATAGCAGACATCAATCAAAAATATACCCGACTGACGTTGTCATAAGGTTGATTTTTGTTAAATTTCCAGATATTTTAATAGGTTCAAAGTTTGAACGCTTAGATCACTTTGACTCTATGGTCAAACTATCTCAGTATAAAAAAACACGTTGCTCCGTCGCTCCGTTTAGACTTAAAGGAAACACAAACAGACACACTTATCCTCATTTATAAAATATTAATTATTACACATACTATTGACAATAAATAATTACATTCGTTAGTTGCATTTTTAATGCAGTTTTTAAACATAGGAAATGTTATAAAACTTGAAAAAAGCTAATTTCGAAATCTCATTTTTTTGTACAAAAATATTTTTGTTTTTTAAAACTTTTAAGATGTTGCCTGGATTGCGAAACGCCGGGTTCGATTCTCGTCTAACCTGTCAAATGCTCTGACGCTGAGCTACCGAGACATCAAAAGACTCGTTGAATTTTTCTAGTAGTTTGTGATTTATGATAGAACACTTTTGCAAGTATTTGACAATCCTTTAAATATTTTTATTATGTTGAATTTTGCATTCATAAAGGGGGTGCCGCGCGGAATTTAGAAAATTTACGTGTTTTTAAGTCACTGGTGCTAGGCGCTGAATAGGTCATATACATTAAAAGGACTAGTGTAGGTTAGCTTGATCCTTTCACAAGGTCGTGGTTGTCTTGCAATTTGAAACAAATACCCAAAAACTGCATAAACAATACGTAAAAGTAATGATATCTAAAAACTTATTTCTTCAGAAACTATGTAAATATAGCACAAATGAAACAATGATCCGACATCAAAATGTTTGTATTGATATTCCGCAGGGCACTGTTGTCTTATTTTTCAATAAAAAAATATGAATATGAAAATATTAAGACTTTTATTTTTTTTACCCAAACGCCTATGATTTTACGAAAGTATACATTGCTCTAATTAAATCCCCAGCCTACTCTGTACAGATATTAGTGTGCGTGCGTATTCTTGTCGTGCGCCGTTGTCACACCACTGCCACGCGCCGCTCGCTCGCTATCATAAACAAACTTGAAACTCGCAGTTTTGCGTCCGCGCTGCACCCCCTTAAGCTAATATAGGTACAAGATATATACATTTTTTAAAACTACTAGAAAAATTCAACGAGCTTTCTGTAGCCTCAGTAGCTTAGCGGTCGATAAAAACGTAATGCCTTTTAAATATCAGGTCAGAGCGTTGTAGAGGGTAAGACGGTCGCCATTTTCAAGAGTTACACCATTTCCATAACAATAATTATCTAAACGCCCGCTACTTAAGCTGTTATAGTCTTTATTTACATTGCCATAGAGTTCTTTTCCAACTTTACCACCCTGTATTTCGTGACATTAGGTATACATCATACGTTGCAACTCCTTAATAATGAGTATATAATATACAATAACGTATAATATACAGGGTGTATGGTAATACTTGTATAATCCCGAATATGTCTCAGTAGTTGAGGATGCCGGAATATGGTCGATGGGGAACTGTGCGGAAAAATTGCCAAGTGACAACTCTAGCTTTAGCGGATACATAGTTCTAGGCCGTCAACCTCATGGTAAAAAAACAGACGTCAAAACATGTCAGGGTTGAAATGTTTAATAAATTTTAAGGCAAATTTTGTTGCGAAACAAATTACAAAAACACAAATGTTGAAAAAATACCGGGTCAGGTGCTCCCCAATTGAGCTATCGTGGTTCTGACCTTTCCTTTCCTTTGGCTTTCAGAGTAAAAAGTAAATAGTGTTGAATAGTTTCGGCGGGCTGCTCCCCAACCGCCTAACGCTCTCGCTTTCAATCGCTTCAAAAGCGAGGCCCTCGCCTCGCTTTCTAATATAATATCGAAATATAATATCAAATAATATCGAAAGCTATAGCCTATAGCTTTCGATATTGCTTTTAAATTGCTTTCGAAATGACTAGATGACGTCTCCTCCTCGCCTCGCCTTCAAAGCAATCGAAAGCGAGAGTGTTAGGCGGTCGACCCCCTGCCCCCCAACCGCCTAACACTCTCGCTTTCGATCGCTCTGAAAGCGAGGCCCTCGCCTCGCTTTCTAATATAATATCGAATAATATCGAAAGCTATAGCCTATAGCTTTCGATATTGCTTTCGAAATAACAAGATGACGCCTCCTCCTTGGCTCGCCTTCAAAGCGATCGAAAGCGAGAGAGTTAGGCGGTCGACCCCCTGGGGGTCGACCGCCTAACGCTCTCGCTTTCGATATTATTCGATATTATATTAGAAAGCGAGGCGAGGGCCTCGCTTTCAAAGCGATTGAAAGCGAGAGTGTTAGGCGGTTGGGGGGCTGGTTAGAACCACGATAGCTCAATTGGGGGAGCACTTGACCCGGTATGTAATAAAGGTGCAGGTTCAAATCCTGCTCGTGGAAATTTTTTCAACATTTGTGTTTTTGTAATATGTCAGGGTTGAACAAAAATAATGTTATCTGGAAATAATGGTCCAATTCCAGAAATTCTTTCACTGATAGAATGCTATATACCTTGTAGGTAATATAGGCTGTATTTAAATTTAAAAAAAAAGAGTTTTGTTTTTAAAATCTCCAATCCACGCGGACGAAGTAAAGTGCTAGAATGTAATAAACTTAGATTTTTGTATGGATAAGTTTTCTATGATTTTGCATATTATCACTGTGTTCTTTTGACTTGGTTACATTGCATGACCATATTTCGGTATTTGACTACAATGAAAATATAGATCAAACTGTTGTTAACTTAACAGTAAAAATTTTTAAACCAATTTATCCAGGACATAATTTTAAAATAAGTATAATTTTTGTAAAAAATAATTTATAAAATAACATTTTTTTTTATGATTGACCAAGTAATCGAAAACGCACGGGATTGGTCACGTGATGTCGTGACGTCATTTGCAAGCAAATCAAAGATGTCACTCGAAGTTTTGTACGGTGTGATTTGACAGCTAACAGTTTGTTTACATGCAACTGACGTCACGACGTCACGTGACCTGCATGCATCGTTTTGGCGGCTATTTTATTAATTTGAATTTTAATGGCGATTTTCATAAAAAATAAAGAAATTCACAACGAATTAGTCAAACTGCAAATATATTATGTTATAACGAACCATTAGACATATTTTTCTAAAAACTGTTAAATACCCTATTATATTATACACATATTACCAAACATCCTGTATAATACAACAATGAATACAAAATTGCTATAACCGACCAATCATATTATAATTTACAATACATCAGTATAAGAGTTAAAATTCTCCAAATTTTGTGATTATTTTATTAAAATTTAATTACATATTATTTAATTTATTCAAAAATTTGGAATTAAAAAAAAAAATGCATTAGTTATTTTTCTTGACGCCATTTTAAATTTAGTTGTACGTTTCTTATAAATGCAGCATTTGATTTCACGTTGACTCAAAGCGGCTAACTATATACATTGTCTTGCCCACAAAGCATGGAGACCCATAAACACATTCTGCAGTCTCCTCATTAATAGAAACAACTATTTATATAAGGTCACATTTTATCAACTGCAAATATTTTGAGAAAACATCTAATTATATCAGAGAAATAAGGCCCTAGCATTTGAAAAAATTCAGGCTAGTTTTTTTTTTTACTTTTCTTGACACAAAAATTGTAATATTTTTAGAAGCAGCCTCTCTGTCGGCTCTTTTGAATGAAACTAGGGGCACGTGTAAGCGGTGAAGGCATTGCGGCCTCTCTGTTTCGGCTCCTTTGAATTGAAACTACAGAAAATACTTAATTTTTCTTTTTAATCGAAATGTCTTTTGGCGTTTTTCTTGAAAACTAGCGTATAAAAATGTAAGGTTTTTTCATAAAGATAGTTTATATATGTTATTGAATTTATCCTCAAAATATTTGCAGTTGATAAAATGTGACCTTATTATATAGGACCAACTCTGAAATCTTTAAAAAAACCAGCTGTTCCATACATTTTTACAGCAATACCGGATGATGGCACCAGATGGCACCTATGAACGACACTTTCCTCTTTCAATCATTAGAAATAGGGGTCAGTAACTCATTTGAACAACAATTGAATCCGCTGTCATCTCGTAAAGTTACAATGAAATCCTATGTTATTTTCGTTAACGAAAACTGTGTCAAACATTGAGATTACTGTGTCGACCAATGGAAGTTTGCATTCTCGTATTGCGTCTTAAAATATGATAGTGGCGCCAGAGTTCGACACTTTAAGCCCAATCTTCGACATAGTTTTCGTTTAAATTTTACTGAAAGACAACAAGGTAGCATGTCTGTATTCATTTGTCGCTTTAGTCAAAAATTAGATGCTCACACCTATTTATAACGATTAAAAGAAAACAATGTCGATAACTGGTTCTTGTCGAAAACTGGTACCACTAACCTGCATTGTATCTAAATTGCCTGAGAAGGAAAGAGACGCCAATAGGTTAGACTTGCAACAAAAGTCAATTATAAATTTCATTATTTATTATAGTTTACGCGAAACCAAACACATGATTTTGAACCCGATCCGATCCGAACCCCTCTGAGAACCCAGTAGGGGCGCACTAGTGCGTGATGCCGTTCCCTCTAGAAAATCTGTGACGGCGATTCGTCTCACACGGCTTGAAGAGCCCTTTTTACAATTTGTAAGCAGCAATACTGTCGATAATATCGATAATTAATCACACTGATATTATTGCACTATGCCATCGTTATCAATAGTATCGATCAACTATCGATACTCTTCTACCATCAAACGATTATTTTACGGTTACGTTCCGTTCCACGCAAAATAATAAAACAAACTATCATCCAAAGTGTAATTTCTCATCATCTTAATCATCATCAGCTCATTTTATGTCCCCACTGTTGGGGTACGAGCCTTCCCTATGGATGGATAGGGAGAATTTCTCACAAACTCTCAATTGCAAATAAATACAATATATTATAGATTATTCTTAAATTACATTTGACATAGCCATACAAAACGACAGAGGGAGAGACAGGACTACATCAGTCGACTCTCTCTGTCACACTCAACCAATCTGACAATACAGTTTATCACTCATATTTACATAGATTATACAAACTACTTAATAACAAATTAATTTAAAAAAAAATCTACATTGTGGGATATTAAAGTAGCTGACGCTAGATGGCGGTACTGAAGCGACAGTGGTATTAAAGTCATAGTATTTTTTTATTAATTTAAATAACAATATAAAATTTTATTAGAGAAACAATCAACCGGCCTCACGAAGCTCGAGTGGAGATCGAACCCACGACCTTTGGATAACTGGTCCTATGATCTGACCGCTGAGATACCGAGGCCTCAGAGGATTCGTTGAATTTTTCAACAAGTCCAGTTTTTTTTGTAGCTCAGCGGCATTGGGCCGGTTCCTGGAGGTGGTTGATATAAAATAAATTTTACTTTATTATTTTAAGTGCTATACTGCACTGAAGCTGAATTAAATACTTATAAAATACAGTGAAAAAATTAAACGCCCACCCGACCCAGCCAGGAATCGAACCTGGGTCTTCCGCAATCCGGGCGGCTGCACTGACCGCTATGCTAGCGGGAAGGCTGACGTAAGCGCTGAATTTTGTCACTGCTTTTTAATTTTTTTTAATGCTTTTTAGCAGCAGAGTGCCATCTATCCAACGGTCATTGCAACCGATGGCCATGTAGATTCATCTATACAGATGAAATACCACAAATTTGATAACACAACGCTATAGTAAAATTAATTTTTTCACTGTATTTTATAAGTATTTAATGCAAAATAATTTAAGTAAACTTTACCTATACTAATATTATAAAGAGGAAACCTTTGTATTTTTGTATGTATGTATGTTTGCAACGAATAAACTCAAAAACTACTGGACCGATTTAAAAAAATCTTTCATCATTAGAATGCTACATTAGCGCTGAGTAACATAGGCTATATTAAAAAAAAAATATATTAAATAAAATACAAAAAACGACAATTTAATTTTCCAACACAAAATGATTTGTTTGTTTTGTTGTCATGGAATCCATTGATATATTATTAGTATAGTAATAAATAATTTTGAATCATCCAAAAACTGTTAAAACCTACTACCCATTCAAGACGTCTATCTTTTAGCTGTGGAGAAGAATGGGCGCAAGAAACTCCACAACTTGAATAGATGTAACGACATTTAAAAAAAAATAGTTTGTTATCAAATCATGTAAATTAAAATACATTTTCAATATTTGAATTAGTGAGAAAGTTTTTACGATATATCGGTTGTTTAACGAATTTGACTAGAAGTGTTTAACTCATATTATATACGCGTATACATGTGTATAAATATATATACAACGTAATTTTTTTGTATACACAAAAGTCTGGCAAGCGTTTATTCAGTTTCGGTAACAAAATCGATTTCGCTGGTGGATTTAAGCTATTCAAAAATAAAAATTTGATTTTAATAACAAAATTCAATGCAATTTTTAGTAAAACACATTTTTTTTTTATCTTGAGTTTTCGTAAACGCTTCGCGAAAACGTCTCAAATACTAATTTAAGTCTTGTGTATACTAAAACTAACGTTGTTTATACACATACACAAGCAAAACTTATTTTTTTACAAATAACAATCGAAAAAAAACTTAAATAATCAGACTGAAAACACCTCGAAGCTAACACCGCCATCTAGCGACAAAAAAACTGTCCGCTACCCCATCATCGACAGCCGTTAATTAAAAAAAAGTCACAACACTAAATCACCGAGTCACAGCTCCGCGTACATCACGCGTACGGATACCTGTTCCAGCGTAATGCGATATTTGTCACAGTGATTTCTGCACACGGATACCTGTCCCAGCGTAACGCGATATTTGTCACATTGATTTCTGCGCACGGATACCAGTTCCGCCGCACCGCGATATTTGTCGCTGCGATTCCCTATTCGCCCTTTAACCGTTTACTGAACTCCTCCTGCTGTAACTCCCGCCATTCCTTCTTCGCCTTCATTCGTTTAAGTTGGCCATCCCTGCAACAAGTTGAGAAATGTTGAACTTTTATCATCATCAGCTCATTTTATGTCCCCACTGCTGGGGCACGAGCCTTCCCTATGGATGAATAGGGAGAACGAGCCATAAACCACCACGCGGACCCAGTGCGGATTTGTGGTTGTTAACGACTGCTAATGCAGCCGGGACCAACGGCTTTACGTGCCTTCCGAAGCACGGAGGAGCTCGAGATGATAAATGTTTGGTCACCCATCCGATGACCGGCCTATGCGAAAGTTTTAAGCAACTTTCGCATAGGCCGGTCATCGGCACTAAGCACTCGCAGACCGGGCGCGTTAACCACTGCGCCATCGAGCTTCTCTATGCCGCTCGTTTGTACCCTTCTCTATTCAACTCACTGTGTATACAACTCACCATTCCATTCTTTATCTGTACAACTCACTATTCCACTTACCTCTTGTACCACTTACCATTTATAGAACACAGCCTGTCACGATGACTTCGGTACTTGGAAATACCTGTAAATATCTATAAACTGTGGATCTGTGGAGTCCCTTACCATTGTAGATCCACCAAGCCACCTCTCCTAGCGACCACCGCCTTCACCCTATTGGCGAAGTCGACGGCGGTCTCGTCGCTCGCTCGCCGCATGCTGGGCAAGTACCACACGTCGCATACGATCGCCCACGAGGTCATCATGTTGAGTAAGTAATGAAGCATGCCGTAGCGGGAGCTGTTCCAGAAGGCGTCACCGAAACGGGGGTCGTATCTAGAATGGGTGCGTATCCATTTCAATTACAAAGCCAAAGTCAAATCGTTTATTCGATAGATAGGTAGATAAATTATTTATTAGCAAAAATTATTAAGGGGGTGCAGCGCGGAATTTGAAAATTTACGTGTTTGTAAGTCACTGGTGCTAGGCGCTGAATAGGTCTTATACATTAAAAGGACTAGTATAGGTTAGCTTGATCCTTTCACAAGGTCGTGGTTGTCTTGGAATTTGAAACAAATACCCAGAAACTGCATAAACAATTAGTAAAATAATGATATCTAAAAACTTATTTCTTCAGAAACTTTGTAAATATAGCACAAATGAAACAATGATCCGACATCAAAATGTTTGTATTGATATTCCGCAGGTCACTGTTGTCTTATTTTTCAAATAAAAAACATGAATATGAAAATATTAAGACTTTTCTTATTTTTTACCCAAACGCCTATGATTTTACGAAAGTAAACATTGCTCCAATTAAATCAGCAGCCTACTCTGTACAGATATTAGTGTGCGTGCGTATTCTTGCCGTGCGCCGTTGTCACACCACTGCCACGCGCCGCTCGCTCGCTATCATAAAGAAACTTGAAACTCGCAGTTTTGCGTCCGCGCTGCACCCCCTTAATAAAATATTAGTTAGTAGTATCTTAACCCTTTAACGGGCACAGCATGTTCAAATTTTTCATTGGTTTTCGACCTTATCTCAATTGCATAAAGTTCAAAATATAGTGGCAATATATATGCCACTGCCTTATAAAAGGTTCAAACCTATATTAGGTTTGCCTAGATACTAGGTATATCATATAATATGTATATTACTATATATACAGGCACTAATTGAGGTTAAAACTAACTAAATGAAATAAAATAATCTATATATATAAAAATTCATTGCTGTTCTTTAGTCTCGCTAAAATTCGAGAATGGCTGGACCGATTTGGCTAATTTTGATTTTGAAATATTTGTGGAAGTTCATGGAAGGTTTGAACAGTGAGAAACATAAATAATAAGTAACGGAAAATACTAAAAACGACAATTTAATTTTCCAATACAAAATTATTTGTTTGTTTTGTTGTCATGGAAACTGTCAAAGCGGTACGAAGTCCGCCGGGTCAGCTAGTAATAAACTAAAATTGAGTTTAACTAAACTGCTGAATCTACCACCAGTTCGGATTTTGGGAGAGCCTTCGACCGAGAAGAGCTGGCAAGAAACTCACGAGGCTTTTTTCTTTATCTCCAATTACATAAGATAAGAGTTTCCCTTTAACCCTTAAATGCATCTTGTGCCGAAAACGGAACAATGAGTTTGTTTTCAAATTTTTCCTAAGATATTTGTCAGTAATATGAAACCTTATAAAATCATTCCTTGGTCATTGAATTATAAAAAACATGATTTCTCAATTATTTTTTCTTAAATTTAACCTCATAGACGAGGAAGTTTTGACGGAAACCTCTTTGAATAAGAGAATGCAACTTTTTTTGAAAAAATAAATAAAAATACTTATATTATGTTCTATTTTAATGATGTAAATTGAAACAGATTCGTAATTATTAAAAAAACTATAAAGTGAAAAAATAATATGAAATAAACAAAATGAAAATAAATTATTAAAGAGAGCATTTTTTCAAGATTTTACGTATTTTGTTTATTAAGAAAAAAGTGCAGTGCCAAAAAAAAATTTTTTTTATTTTTTTCGAAGTGTTGGAATTACATGGTATTTATTAAAAAAGCTTTTATGATAAACAAAAAATTGTGCATTCAAGGTTTAACCTTTGTTATGCGCGAGCGCTGATCAGCGCTGCCAAACAATTAACCATTTGACCGCCACAGTTGTCTATAATCGACAATACCTACGTTTTATAAAAACACTAATGTTGGAATCCCTATTTTTATTTTCACTCTGAATTTTATTATTGCAGTCAAAAGTTTAAAATTCCTGTATTCACGACGACGGATTGAAGTCGAAGGTGGTAGACGCCTGCACGTTACATTCCCTAAGATATGGTTGAGTGAAGCGATGGCTGATTCATATGTCATTGGAGTACCACAAGGCAGTATTCTAGGCCCACCTCTATTTATACTCACTTGATAGCGACTGGGTAGATGGTGCCTCCGACTTCAAAGCTGCCTTTCTTGAACTGCATGACGGAGGTGTTGTTGATGCAGGTGCCTTCGGGGAAGATGAGGATGGGGGGGTTGTCCGGGACGGATATGTGCTCCTTTAGCCTGGGGGAGACAAAATGTGCAGTGTTAACAAATGTTGGAGAAAATAATTGTAAAAACAAAACATGCAATCGGAGGCACGCACAAAGTAAGAATGATTTGGCATAAAATTTAATGATATTAAATTTTATGCCTCCGACTGCATGTTATGTATGATGTTGCATAAATTGAATTTTTATCTTGTTCCGGCCTTTTCAGTTGATTTTCTATTTAGCTACTTATTATTTTTTACGCAAACGGATTTTTTGTTTTTTTTTTTTAATTTAAATTTTATTTATGTCTTTTTAGTAAGACAAATTTCATGATATACCTCTTTGAATCCTTGCGTTGAGCCCTCTAATTTGATACCCATGATGTAGTATTCGAAAAAAAAATTGTTTTTAACCAACTCCAATCGTCGCATAGCCGCCATGTTTGTTTTTTTTTAGCGCCACCTATCTAAGAACACTTTGGCAGCTAAGACGAATCTAACCTCTTAGCTCAATTATGTAAATCCGTTGAGCGGTTCTGGAGATATGAGGTAATAAAGAATATTACATACAAGATAGGCGCGAAAAACAATACCTTCCTTTGCAGTCGGGTAAAAGGAAGAAAAAACAAAAAATCTGTCTGTATCTTTTTTTAGTGGAAACTTTACTAATTTATGTGAAATATTGGATGTGCTTTTTATACTTATGAAAATTGTTTGTTTCTCAAATAAACTAAAAAAAAAAAATATGATTTATTATTTTTGAATACCTTGAATAGACATTATATGGATAATGAAGTTTATATTTACTCACCTCTTAGCGACAGCGTGCCTGTCTTTGACTTCTGACCTCTCGAACCAAATGTGGGGCGAAGCCCTAGCGAGGGCTCGCTGTAGGAGCCCTAGGAATCCACCGTGTCTTTGACCGATCTGCAAATATATATTTAACATTAGAAATATGTACATTACAAAAAAATCGTGATATTCATGAAAATGACAATAAAAATATTTTAGCAAAATTTTCCTTTTTTTTTTAAATTACTGTAAAATCATGAATTTAACTTGTATGTATAATATAGGTAGGTATTTAATGTAAATTATAAATAAATCATGAAAATTACATTTGCCTACAAAAAAAATATTTGCTAAAGTATGTCTTTTTTCAATTACTATCAAATTAAGAATTTAGCTTTTATGTACAATATCATATTAACTATATTTTAAACAAATAATACTTCATTAAAGATATTTAAAATCCATAATAAATTATTTTAATTTTAAGAGGGTACTTTGAATATAATTAATTAGAAATCCATTAAAAATCTAAAAAAAATATAGTAATATCTTAGGATGTGCTATTTCATTGCGTTGGCATTGCGCTATTTTAATCATTCTATACTTTTATTATAATGATGATAATAACTCTTATTCCATAACATAATTATTAAAATAATATGAAAGTCCCACATTGCAGCACATTTCCCCCATCAAGCTGTTTTAATGTAATGGGGAATCAAACCCAGATTCCTAACCAAATGGATGACAATGCTATAACATACATCATGCTGTTTTTGACTACTATAATAACCACCCATGTACAAAAATCACACTAATATTATAGATGCGAAAGTTTGTGTGTATGTGTGTATATTTGTTGCTTCTTCACGCTGCAACGGATGGATGGATTTGGATGAAATTCGGCATACAGATACTTTATAACCTGGATTAACACATAGGATACTTTTTAACCCGATATTCCCACGGGAACGGGAATCACGCGGGTAAAACTGCGGGCGGTCGCTAGTATTTATATACAAACCTGAATACTTAAATGGTAAATCGTTACATGTTTGTATACTCGGGCTTGTTTGTCCGCCTGGCTAGCTACCACCATCTTATCTAAATATGTCGCTATAACATCAATGTTTGTGGCAGGGCTTTGAATAGCGTTAAAAATTGGTATCGATACTTCTGTCAAAGAAGATACCGGTAAAAAAATTACCAAAAAGTTAAGCTTGGTATCGTTACCTTTTTTTTATACGTAGCACGGCAAATGACTCCATTTCACCTGATGTTAAGTGAATATGGGATCCAGATGCGACGACAACTGGTGCAGCGTGAAAACAACGCAGCATCAGTTACCCTCACTCTGCCGGCCCACAAGGTGCCTCTTCACGCCTCGTTTGAAGGACCCCATATCATAGGAAGGAGGGAAAACGTGTGCTGGCAAACTATTCCATGTTTTGGAGGTGCGACAAAAAAACGAGTCACCAAATTTCTTAGTGCGCGATGGAATATTTGAGACAGTGAAGCGGTGACTCCGGAGAGCAGCACGTGTACTCCTATGGAGGAAGGGAGAAGGTGGGAACCTAGGTGGCGTTACTGGTAAAATAACTAACCGCTCTACGCGGATTAGCTAAAGCGCAATATGTAACGAAAAAAGTAGCGATACTTTTCTATATAACGTTACCTGGATTACCGGTAGAAGGAGCTCCATGGCGCAGTGGTTAACGCGCCCGGTCTGCGAGTGCTGAGGTTAAGCAACTTTCAAGGCCGGTCATTGGATGGGTGACCAAAAATCTATCAACTCTCGCTCCTCCGTGTTTAGGAAGGCACGTAAAGCCGTTGGTCCCAGCTGCATTAGCAGTCGTTAACAACCACCGCACCGCACTGGGCCCACGTGGTGGTTAATGGCCCGTTCTCCCGTTCCATCCATAGGAAAGGCTCGTGCCCCAGCAGTGGGGACATAAAAATGAGCTATTGCTGATGATGATTACCGGTAACAAATTACCTTTATACAAATAACGTCACTTACCGGTACTTACAGTGGAAATTAGGTAACGGTATCAAGTCCTGGTTTATAGTCCTGGCTATAGCATTGTTGTGTTCCGGCAGCTAGAGATAAGATAGTCAGTGCCTCACTAGTTGAGGATCCCGGGTGAAGTGCGCTTCCACTATTGACCTTATCATCACTTAACATTAGGTGAGATCAAGGCACTGTCCGTGAGATAATAAAAGAAAAGATTTGCCGTGGCGTTTGGATCGGAATCGTGGCATAAGAATCTCACAAACCCACTCTGCTCTGATATAAGCTATTGTCTCAATATTGCTTATTGTGTGACGTGATCTCAGAATTGCCAATTGCTGTAAGGTGCGAAGCATTGTTGTCAAATGATACTTCGATGCAGGTAAGTACTACCACATAATAACTAATAGTACTACCGTACAGACGATTATGTTTACCTGGGACTAGGGAATGCTAATCCGTATCGGTTTTAAAATCCGGATTTATGGTCAAATCTCCTCTTCCTGGGGTCGGCCTATCCGAAACCGGAGGACTTCAGGCTCTTCGCTCTCAAAGACATTGCCAAACTTATGGCATCTATCTTTACAGAGGACGAAGAGTGAAAGGATGGGGTTGCACAAAAGATCCCGATGGGTCGAAGTGTTACTGGGAGAGGAGGAGGAGAGACGTGAGCCCGTGCCTAGCACAAACGTTAGCTTGTTAGGTGGGTTAAACAGAGCTGTTATTAATATGTTGATAGCGCATTAGGAATAATCTTTTTTATTGTATTTTTATAGCGTATTTCACTACCTGTAATCACCAGTGATCGGAGTAGGTAAAGTCATTTTTTGTACTTGCGATACGTTGTATTAATGTGGACATTCCCGAAATATTGTCGATAAACTATTTGAATGCTGTAGAAAGAAAAAGAAAAACAGGTGCGGTCTTTTAGCGGCGGAGCCCGCTATTGTATTGTTTTGTTTCCAAAAGCCGTGTTGCGCGGTAAAATCATGCGGCAACATCGCGCGTGTGCAATGGAAATTGGCAACGCGTCTGTCGCTAATGTAAGTTTGACAACGTTTTGCGCCCACTGCCAATACGTAAGACAAGCCTTCTTTTATCATGTTTATAAAAAAAGTTTCAGTTAGAATCTCGCGGAATGTCCATATTAACATCAACGTTTGCGGTCAATGAACCAAAAAAGCTCTACCTACTCCGATCACTGGTAATCACGCATCAGGGCTGCGATTTCTCATCACAGACACAGGACGGGACTATCTATATGAAGCTGCGATGCGCCACAACGTTACAAATCCTTCCTTAGTCGGTCACTCTTGACAGAGTGGTCGTGGTTGATGACGTTGCATTTTCATTGGCTAAAACAGCCCTCGCGATGCGCCTCCATTTGTTGCAGTCTTCAGCGTCTCGTGAACTCTGAACTATAGAGGTCTGTGTTGTTGCTTTGATGGCGTCTGTCCAACGCGTAGGTGATCGACCGCGTGACCGCTTGCCCTCCACCCGTCCCTGGACAACGAGTCGCTCCATAGGGTGTTTGCTTCTAACAACGTGTCCGAAATACTTGAGGATTCGTGTCTGCACAGTGGACGATAAAAATACAACTTACCATAACCAACTGATTTCTCACTACAGAGTTAGTGTTTCTACATCTGCGACTCGCCATTGCGACTTGCGACTCACCAGCGAGTACCCGTTGTCGCACATCAACACCAGCACGTCTATAGGGCTCGTGTGGTTCGCCACGCAGATGCCGCCACTCGGCCGGTTGTGGTCGTCATGGTAACTGATCACCGCCGATATGCAGCGGGACAGGAAGTTGAAGCAGACCAACGAGACCACGCGGTTGGTCTTCTGTTTGAGCTGACCGTCGGGGAGGGTGCCGATGATCGCTGTGCTTATTAGGAGCCACCATACCTGTGGTAGCCCTAGCGGTTAATGGAATGGGTGGCAGCCCTGGCGTTGGGTTCACTGTTGTCGTGTTTAAAAAAATAGAATGCCACAAATTGCTGATCTAGCTCATACAGCCTAGTGTTTAGTTAAATTTTCTTTTTGATTGTAAAACGATAAATAAATATATGAGTTCTATATAAAGTGGTGGGGTAGTGAGTATTGATTAATATCCACAGCCACACTTGTGAGTTACTAACGCATTACAAAATTTGCGTTTATGGCAAAAAGAGGCAATTTTTCAGTCTTATTTATAAAAAAAAACTATTATTATATTTGATTCGTAAATTAAAATTTGGGTGTTAAAAATATACACGAGCGGGATTCAAACCCACAATATCTGATAAACCGGGTCAGGTGAGGTAAGGATTGTCAGAGTTCGAATCACAATCACACCACGAATAAAAATAATTAATTAAATTAATAATGTATTTTAGGCAAAAAAAACACTATTATCTGTATCAACAGCTGTTTTTGGCATTCACTTTCTTGGCACAACGTCAAATGTCGCGAACAGTGAACCCAAACGTCACAATAATGCATGAACACCATGATAAAGAGTATATAGACAACACATTAAAAAATATAATTCATTCATAATAAATGGATGTGTACATTGTCCCGTGAGATTCAAACATCACATATGGGCATACATTGCTTATAACCAGGGTCGACGTAGGTAGGTATTATACGAGATTTGTCAATCGTGGCATAATGTGGACATACCCTCTCATCTCAAAATCCCGGGATTGTAAAAATCATTTTTAATTAAATATTGCCTACATTTAATTTATGTAACCTAAAAATGTCACTATCGTTTTAACTATAAATGCTCGCCTTGTTATAGCAATAACAACACAGCAGTTTCATAAAAACAATTTCGTTGGTATAAGCGTTACGACCAACTAGTACTACTGCAAACACTGTTTTCAATCTGTAGTGATGTGTATATGTTTATACTACTTCTTGATAACGGGTCGTAATTGTCTAACAGCCGAAATTAATAACCTATCCTTAACAAGAGATAGGCCTACTAGAGATTTGTTGCTTAGTTATTTCTGTTATTTATCGGAAAATAACAGCGGTTGCTAGGTAACTAAACTAAGATAGGCCTATCTCTTACCAGAGATAGGTTTTTAATTTCGGCTGTAAATGGTTACATAGCACTAACATCACATGTACAATTTCGACGGTCCTACCCGCCTAACGCGATCTCTTCCAGAGAAAAAAACAGATAGAAAACAGTATGGTACCTATTTTGAAAATAAGTAAACTCAATATCAATTTTGAAATCTCGAATCCCGGGGCATATCCATGTTAATATATACATTTGTGGTCATTAACCCCATATGGCTTACCTTCGCCAACCACTGCTTATTACATAACGAGCAATTGTGATCTTCAAATAATTCGTTATTTTCCTAATTATGATTGCTGTCGAACACACTACCAAAAGAGTAAATACCCGAACAGAGTCTAAGCATCTTCACAGCGCGCAAAATTTATACCTACTTTGGTGGGGTTGTCATATGACGATAAGATAAATAAAATAAAAAAATCATAAATTTATAAATTATTTACTCTAAATATTTTCTTTTTATTATTTTTGTTTTTGAAAACTTATTTTTTTTATTTTTCAGATTTAGATATATGCTAATCTGATATAGTCTTTTTTAAATACTGACTTGGAAAACACGAACATGGCAGAACAAATGTACAGTCGTTTATTATACATACACGTTCTAAGATTTCAGTGCCAATATTTATGTTTGCTTTAAGATCGAAGTGTTCGCGAAACTCCGTGAAATAGGCAATATTTTTATATTTCTAGCATTGTTCATACACACTATACAGTAATTAACCATTATTTACAATAAACCACTCTAATTTAAATCAAACATTACAAAAACTCAAATAACAACAATATTTTACGAGCGATGACAGTTCACAACACGAAACAACGCGTGCGACACTCACTGAGATTGTCCGCTGGCTGTGCCGGTGTAAACCGGTTTGTCCTCTCGCGGCGCGTACGTGAACCCGTCGGTGAGAAGTCACGCACACATAAGCCGTGCCATGTATTAGTGTGCCTGTCGCAGCGCGCTCTAAGGAAGCTTGGACTATGTTCGGGTATTTACTCATATGAACTACGATAGGTCCATTTCAAAAATACTAACAACCTCTAATATTGTTTAGTGATCAGCCATTTTGTATCTTACCATTATATACAATTTGATTATTAAAGTACAGACGACTGCAAATCAGATTATACAAAACTTTCAAATTCCTTCAATAGATTATCAACCATAATACTATTGATATAAAGTTCAAAGTATATTGAGGAGATTTGACAGTTTGCAATAGTCTTGTATGCAGCCGTGTGTACACATCTGGGGGTCGACCGCCTAACTCTCTCGCTTTCGATCGCTTTGAAGACGAGGCGAGGAGGAGGCGTCATCTTGTCATTTCGAAAGCAATATGAAAGCAATATCGAAAGCTATAGGCTATAGCTTTCGATATTATTTGATATTATATTTCGATATTATATTAGAAAGCGACGCGAGGGCCTCGCTTTCAAAGCGATTGAAAGCGAGAGCGTTAGGTGGTTGGGGGGCTGGTAGGCTACTCTTGACGCAAACTCAAACTCAATACAATTCCAATGCGATTAATATGCATCGATATTGGGATAAGTTTCGCAATTTCGGAACGCCCCATCTCGATAATAATTTGTTCACTCAATTTCCACGCAATTTAATTCCAATGTAGAGCTATTATCGCTTTTAAGAGTGCCATTTGAATTTTTTAGATTTGGGATTGGAAATTGATTATTGCAATTGTGTTTCAAGAGTAACCCACCTGTACCATTCGAGATTAACCAACAATTGACGACGATATGATAGAATGGTATCACATCGGTGTCAAAAATATGTTACCTGTAATTTTGAATAAGAGAAAAAGGAGCACTCGTTATTGATATCATAGCAAGTGAGAATTAGTCACTGGTTCAAAAAAAATCAGAAGAATCCAGAATCATTTGTTTTTCGGAAGGATATTGCTGTTGGCTGCAGATGGCTTTTACAGAGCAACCAGACTTATATGCGGCGAGAAACTAAATGTTTCTCAAGCCGTAGTGATGGAACATTCTAAGAGGGTTTCTAGAAGGAATAGCATCACGCAAGCGTTCCCTCGTCCCTTACAAGATTCTCCGAGGCGTTCGTATCGGTATGTAAAGTCTGAACCAGAGGTTGTTTGTATCTTTTATATGACCTTCTATATGTCCCAGACCAGTGACAGTCAAAATCGCAATATAACACTTTTTAAATGGACAACGAATTATTTGAAGATTGAAACCAATTTTATTAAACATAGTCTTTTTCTAAAGAACAGTCACAAGTTATCATAATCAGTCATGCGGACGAAACGAAAAAACCCTTTGCATAAAAAAAAATAACACATACTCCTTAATAAAAAAAAAGAAAATACTACCAAAGAGTAGCAAGTGTGCACGCTCAACATGGCAACATCGATCGGGCTCGTGTGGTTGGCAACACAGAAGCCGTTTGTCTTTGGCATGTACTGTTTGTCGTGGAAGGTAGCGACCAGAGACACACTCCTCATCAGTATCCTGAACGACATCTTATAGGAGGCACCACCAAGGAAGCGTCTTATTCTGCCCTCCGGTAGTAAGTTTATCAACGTCGTCATAGTCAGCATTGTTACCACCTGGTGTTGCCAGTAATGGTAGATTTTGTTGTCAGGCGTTTGGTAGTTTTCAACGATGTTGCCAGGTGGGAAATTAGTGGAAGAGGTAAAAGTAAATTAGTAAAATTATATATAGGAAAGATAGTAAATACACTCTTAAAACTATATATCTAATAGAAAATAAATAAACTAACTTGCAAACTGAAAGAGTAAGATTTATCGTTTTAAATGACAAATATTTAATTAAATTATTATTTTTATGTTTACGATCAGCATGAAATAGATATTTATGCTTTTAGATCATAATAAGTCGTAACAAGTCAGATTTGAGTGTATTTTCGCTTAAATCAAAAACTTTGACAGTGTTTATGAAAAACATGGTCTGTTATCATAACAATAGGGTTTCTTTTAAAATGCTTAGACAGTTTTGACTGCGATGATGTTAAATTATCATCAAATCTAAATTGAAATTAAAACAGTTCGGATTCAAAATGAAGTCCAGCCTTAAAATCTAAGTTCAAATTGAACTCTGTGCTCTTGTTATAAGAGCAGTTAGTCGTGTTTGTCATTAACTAAGTTTTTTTTAATAAATTACTAAGGAGGGTTAATAACACAGTTAAATAAAAAATGCATAAAAAACGGAGTTAAAGAAAGAGAAAAAATACAAACTAAACTACTAAGTGCAGTCAGCTTCAAATTAATCGGAGCATAGTAATATTCAGAAAAATCTTAACATTTAAGTGAAATAACTTTAAACGCATAATCTTTAAGTATATTTTTGTTTGAATCAAAAAAAAGTTGACAAAGCAACAAATAAAACCTTTAGTAAGTATATCACAAAATGTAGATTCATTATTTTGAATGCTAACTGCCGCACTCAGAGACTTCAATTATCATCAATGTTTACTTAGCACCTAAAATTGTCTCTTGTAAAATAGTCTCTAACAGTGACGTTTTAAGCACATTCTCGACTTAACAATTGTAGGTGCTAAGTAAACATTAATGATAATTGACGTCTATGAGTGCGGCAGATATACTTAAGGACACCTATACATTATATTACTTAAGACTATAACATACATTATATTTCATGATTTGGTAACGACATATTTTTTTTGTTAATGTCATTATTTCTATAAAATATATGCAGTTTCTTGCGCCCATTCTCCTCCAAAGCTTAAAGACATCCTTAATAGGTGGTAGGTAAAAAAGGTTAGGACGATTCGAAAGTACTTATCTTTAAGTTTATTTGAAAAGAAAAAAAATATATGTAGCTTTGATTATTTTGATGCTGACAACACAAGGGTTATATCTGCCTATACGGGATACCTAACTGAGAAATAGCTAAAAACACAAACGTTGAAAAATTTTCCACGAGCAGGATTTGAACCTGCACCCTTCTGACATGTCTTCTGGTATGTCAGAAGGGTGCAGGTTCAAATCCTGCTCGTGGAAATTTTTTCAACACTTGTGTTTTTGTAATTTGTTCGCAACAAAATTTGCGTTAAAAATTATTTGAACATTTTATAAATAGCTTGCCTACTTCTTAACTGATCTTAAATATTTGTAAAAATATTATGATCGGATGTTAGTGACGGTAGTTGTTGACATTGAATGGGCGCCTTTGGCTTTCAAAGTAAAAAGTGTTGAATAATTTCGGCGGGCTGGTTAGAACCACGATAGCTCAATTGGAAGAGCACCTGACCCGGTATGTCAGAAGGGTGCAGGTTCAAATCCTGCTAGTGGAAATTTATTCAACATTTGTGTTTTTGTAATTTGTTCGCAACAAAATTTGCGTTAAAAATTATTTGATCATTTTGAGAAATAACTGATAGACAAATAATTTCGTCTACTCACAAGAGATTTCGTCTAAATATGTCGCCATAATGCGTTCTGACAGAGATAAGATAGCCAGTGCCTCAATAGTTGAAGATACCTTCCATCTTCAACCTTATGATCAGGGGGTCGACCGCCTAACGCTCTCGCTTTCGATCGCTTTGAAGGCGAGGCGAGGAGGAGGCGTCATCTTGTCATTTCGAAAGCAATATGAAAGCAATATCAAAAGCTATAGGCTATAGCTTTCGATATTATTCGATATTATATTTCGATTTTATATTAGAAAAGGAGGCGAGGACCTCGCTTTCAAAGCGATCGAAAGCGAGAGTGTTAGGCGGTTGGGGGGCAGGTAAGATGTAGGCAAGCGTAACAAAATAAATAAGCTTCTCACTCTTTCTCAACATCGGTATCCCTTCTAATAAAAATTTAGGAAGTTATTAAAACTAGATAATAAACATGTCCGCTTCACTACAAAACTATGGTTAAAACGGACGCTGTCACTATACTGACACTATACTAAGACAATATAAACTATACTGACAATGCTCAAAACAGATGCTGTCACTTTTTAGCTAATATTGTTTGACAGAGACACCATATTTTAAACACTTATTTGGCCACTGTTTAACTTTATAAACCACTTTTGTAGTAAAAGGGAGTACGCGGTGTGAACTTACCCCTATGACGAAGATCATGACCCTGAGTGGCAGTAGGAACATATAGCGGACAATGAAACCCATAGCCCAAATGATTGTCAGACGCCACGTCAGAAATTCGTACTGCCTGCGAACAAATAGTAATAAATTATTGATATTAATTATTTATTATAACTAGTGGTCGCCTAGTGGTAGCGGATCGTATCCTAAGTATTGAAAAATTAAAAAAGATTGAATGTGAGTTTGGATTGGCATTGAGAGATGTCGACTGCATTAAAGACAAACAATACGTGTGAGTCGAATTCATGGTAGTGTGTGTAATGTGTTTTATGCATAATTTAAAACAAATATTAACATTCGGATAACCTTCTCTATATAAACTATAAGTGTGCGAAATTTCATACTCCTCCGTCACGCGCAAGTTTCGTAAATACGGGTACAAAGTTTTTGCTTCACGTATTAATATATAGATTGCCTCTATGGTCTAGTGGGTAAGACCATCAGTTTAGACCCAGAGGTCCCGGGTTCGATTCCTAGCGGGTGGTACCATGTTTGTGTACTCGGTTTGTTTGGTGGTAGAGCTTGTTCGCCCGCCTGGTAGGTAGCTACCATTTTAACATTATATTCTAAAAAAATGGGTCAGGTATTACATAATTTTATAACTATAAAATAAATGCAGTAAATACTCATTGGAAGACATTTGACATATCAAAATGACACAATATGTCACATATAATAATGTCATGTTCATAATAACGATTTTAAATTCACAAATTCCCCGACTTCCTGTTACACTGTTACACATACTTCCGTCCCATTTCATGAAATCACTCCCACAAATTGCTTATACCGTCCAAAACTTCTGAGATGACTCCCGTGATACAAACAAACAACTCTTACCAACTAACTAACTCAAAAATAAAATTCAGCTGTTCCATACATTTTGGTCGAATGAATGAATGAATATTGATGTTTTGTATGGAACAGCTGAATTTTATTTTCGAGTTAGGGAGTTGGTCCAATAGTAAGAGTTGTTCGTTTGTATCACGGGAGTCATCTCAGAAGGTTTGGACGGTGATAAAAAAGTGACCCTGTATTGAAAGCGAGCAGAAAGATGTTATACACCAAAAATATTTTAAAATTACAAAAGGGACGCTGAGAACAACAACAAATAATTCCAGAACATTTAACAAACAAATGAAATCACGTAACAGTTCTTAAGGGGGTGCAGCGCGGAATTTGAAAATTTACGTGTTTTTAAGTCACTGGTGCTAGACGCTGAATAGGTCTTATACATTAAAAGGACTAGTGTAGGTTAGCTTGATCCTTTCACAAGGTCATGGTTGTCTTGGAATTTGAAACAAATACCCAGAAACTGCATAAACATTACGTAAAATAATGATATCTAAAAACTTATTTCTTCAGAAACTTTGTAAATATAGCCCAAATGAAACAATGATCCGACATCAAAATGTTTGTATTGATATTCCGCAGGTCACTGTTGTCTTATTTTTCCATTAAAAAACATGAATATGAAAATATTAAGACTTTTCTTATTTTTTTACCCAAACGCCTATGATTTTACGAAAGTAAACATTGCTCTAATTAAATCACCAGCCTACTCCGTACAGATATTAATGTGCGTGCGTATTCGTAGTCGTGCGCCGTAGTCACACCACTGCCACGCGCCGCTCGCTCGCTATCATAAAGAAACTTGAAACTCGCAGTTTTGCGTCCGCGCTGCACCCCCTAAAAACGTTGACCAATTTTTTATTGACTTATGCATGAATTTCTGTAACCAAAAAGTTATTGATGAACACTGAATTGACGGAACAAAATAGTGACGTCAAAGTTCAACTTTTCCAAACAATTTCTTTAAAAAAAAAACATTTTGACATTTGTTAAAAATTTCTCACAAATTTTGAAATGTGTTGAAAAAATTGCAACGAGCGCGATTCTGACGGGCGGGTCGGTCAGAGCCACGATAGCCACAGAGTCGTGGCTTTGACCAGCGTGTCATAGCATAGTTGGTAGTGCACCTCACCCGGTTCGTCAGAGATGCGAATTCGAATACCGAAAAACTATTTACAATTAACAAGAGAGGTAAAAATTTCTAAGTATAAAAAAATTAAGATGTTTTTTTCAGTTAAGTAGGTACAATATTTCTACATTAAAGCAAAAGAAGTCTTTATCTAAATCAAGAAATCTTGGTTCAATCTCCATATCTTCGTGACACTACTAACGTGAACTTGCCTAACACAAACATTATAGCTATCTCAGGGCTGTTATAAATGTATTTATAGCGCATACATAACAATCTATAATAGAAATACGTTATTTACATTTACATAAATATCCAACAAAATACAGATATTTAAACAAAAACAAGATACGCCACAACGTCAGTGGTCAGATTTTGGTAGTTTTCACCGATGTTGCCAGTCATCAAAATAGTAGAACTTTAAAAATATAGTAGAAAAAATTATTACCTATTGGTTCTGGTCAACAGGTTCCAACTCCTTAGCTCTTCAGCTTCGAAGACGGACGTGACCTGGTCTTCGATGATAGACTCCATGCCAGCTTTCACCAGGTCCAGACAGTGGGACAGGTTGAACTCCAGGCTGACCTAGAAAGGAAACGTAACTGTAAAAAACACAAATGGTCTCCAGATATAAGATGCGTTTCCATAAGAGCTGGTTTAATCTAAATATGGCGCCATAGATAAAACCGGGGACAAAGAATTGCACCACCCTATCTCTTCCCGTAGGTGTCGTAAAAGCCGACTAAGGGACTATTCCAGAGGATGGGCAGCAGCATCTCCTTGAGGTTACCCTCAACCTACTGCGATCGCCAACCCGCCTGCCAAGCGTGGCGATTACGGCAAATACCCCCAATGAGGATATCAATGGAGATGGCTTTGCTCGGGGTTTCTCTGCGTGATCGAATCAGAAATGAGGAGATCCGCAGAAGAACAAAGGTAACCGACATAGCCCGAAGAGTTGCTAAGCTCAATTGGCAGTGGGCAGGGCACATTGCTCGCAGGACTGATGGCCGCTGGGGCGGAATAGTCCTTGAGTGGCGACCGCGTACCGGAAAGCGCAGTGTGGGTAGGCCTCCAACAAGGTGAACCGACGATCTAGTGAAGGTCGCGGAAAGCCGCTGGATGGGAGCAGCACAAAACCGGTCGTTGTGGAGATCCTTGGGGGAGGCCTTTGTCCAGCAGTGGACGTCTTTTGGCTGAAATGATGATGATGATGTCGCCATAACATCAATGGTTGTGGTTGTGGCATTGTTGTGTTCCGGCAGCTAGAGATAAGATAGCCAGTGCCTCAGTGTAACTTGCGAGTAGGCAAGGTCTAATTTTAATTATCTCTGTAGTCTAGTGTTAAGACCACCGGTTTAGAAACAGAGGTCCCGGGTTCGATTCCCAGCGAGGAGTACATATTTGTGTACTCTGTTTGGTTGGTGGTAGGGCTTGTTCGCCTGCCTAGCAAGCTACCACCATCTTATCTAAATGTGTCGCCATAATATCAATGTTTGTGGCATTGTTGTTTTAGCAAGCCACTCAGCTTCTGCTTTACTTTAGGCAGAGCAGAGTTTTTTGCCTAACTATAGATAGTTGTGGATATCTATATACAAATAATGACATGGCCTGACTGATTCATCATCGCCGAGTCTAAACCGTTGAAGCTAATTAGATGAAATATGGACTGTTGGTAAATTGAGTGACGAAACCAGCCACTAAGAAAGGATTTTACGTCACACTTTTTTAATTTTAATCACACCTTAAGGGGGTCAAATAGGAGGTTAAAGTTAAAACTGACAACAAGTAAAAGCTCATACTGAAGCAAAAGTAACAATTATGCTTAAGTAAAAAATTATATTCTTTAGTAAACCGATGAAGTTAGAAACTTGTTTAAAAATAAGTCTTAGAGCCTTTCAAATAAACAAGAGAAACAAATCAATAAACTTGGAATAGATATTCTGAGTTTGTTCCCGTCATGTAAACTTCATATAAAAGAGACAAAAGACGGAAAAAAAATAAGACCTTAAGTATAAATGTTTTACAATCTTAATAGAACTTTATAGAGAAGAATTAAGGTTTATAATAAGCTGTAGTCACTGTTGTTGATGCTACATTCTTTTATTGTGGAAGTATTCTGCCCTGGAATCAACTGAATGGCGAAATATAAGGACAAAATGACAAAAGAAAAGGACAAACATATATATCTACTGACCCTCTCTTCTGGAGTTTTCTGTCCGTTCTGCACTCGCTCCTGACTCGTGCTCCTCTTGTAGTTCAACTCTGGCGAAGGTCCCAGGATCTCATCTCGTTCTATCACCGTCATCTTTGTACCTAATAATCACAAATAATTATATTGTAAATTTTAATATGATGTATGTACAGTCGACGGCAGATCAACCTAACCAAATATGTCAAATTTCTTCAATGAATATTGATCCTTATAAACAAACACTAAAGTTCAAAATTGATTGTAAAAATTTGACAGTTTTGGGTAGGGTTGATCTGCCGCCGTGTGTACAAGTAAAATATGAAGCGTTTGTTTTACAGCTCAGTAAAAAAGGCGCTTAATTTATCATCATAAATATATCTTGCCTAATTCTTAAGGCGAAGGGTAAGGCACACTAGCGCCACCAATTGATAATTTGACAATTACTAACGGACCGGATCTTTTTTTAAACATTGCGTACCATCCGACAACAGGAAAGCATCCATAGTGTTTATTTAATAATTGTGCACTACTTTTTGTTGCGTGGTTTATTCACAAAACGGGCTATCGCATTTATTCACAAACAATGGCCACTGTTGTTGTTAGCGAATGAATACAAAAACAAACCTAAAAGTAGTGCACAATTATTCAATAATAGATGTTTGCCTAGTGTCGGAAGGTCCACAATGTTTGAAAAAAAAATCCAGTTTAGCAGTTATCAAATTAAATCCATTAGCGGCGCTAGTGTGCCTTACTCTTCGCCTTAACTGATCTATACTAATATTATAAAGCTGAAGAGTTTGTTTGTTTGTTTGAACGCGCTAATCTCAGGAACTACTGGCTCGAGTTGAAAAATTATTTTTGTATTGAATAGTCCATTTATTGAGGAAGGCTATAGGCTATATTACATCACGCTATGACTAATAGGAGTGAATGACAGATGTTGCAAAAACGGGAAATAACGCGGGTGAAACCGCGGGCTAGCCTTTCAATATTTGTAAACTAAAAATATTAAGATCGGATGTTGATGACGTAGTTGTCGACATTGAATAGGGCTCCTTTGGCTTACAGAGTAAGAGTCTTCATCTTTTTTCAATCAGTAAAACACTTTAATTTCATTGTATGTCTTTGCTACGAGTCAGAGTTTTCGAGAGTAAGACCCATGTTGGGGCAAGTGCCCCATCTATCTCATTTAATACTATTTAATATTTTTTTAGGAGGAGCACGATGTCGTAACGCGCCCGGTCTGAGAGTGCTGAGGTTAAGCTACTTTCGCAAAGGCCGGTCATCGGATGGGTGACCAAAATTGTATCATTTCGAGCTCCTCCGTGCTTCGGAAGGCACGTAAAGCCGTTGGTCCCGGCTGCATTAGCAGTCGTTAACAACCACCGCACCGCACTGGGCCCGCGTGGTGGTTTATGGCCCGTTCTCCCTTTCCATCCATAGGGAAGGGTCGTGGGAACATACAATGAACAACAAAACAATAAACAATGATTTTTTTTTAAATATAGCCTATGTTACTCAGCGCTAATGTAGCATTCTAATGGTGAAAGATTTTTTTAAATCGGTCCAGAAGTTTTTGAGTTTATTCGTTGCTAACATACATACATACATACAAAAATACAAAGCTTTCCTCTTTATAATATTAGTATAAATAGGTTTTGCTATCGCATTGGGATTTACCTGTAATGACAGCAATAAGAGGAAATAAATAAATAAATTTTGCGACCATGGTATTTAAAATCACTATTATTGGCCGGTAAAAAGAGGCCGCTGCCTCTTTTTACCTATTTGTTTTGTGCCCAGACTCTAGCGTTCTGCCCCCCAACCGCCTAACACTCTCGCCCTCGCCTCGCTTTCTAATATAATATCGAAATATATGTAATATCGAATAATATCGAAAGCTATCTTTTGATATTGCGTTCATATTGCTTTCGAAATGACAAGATGACGCCTCCTCCTCGCCTCGCCTTCAAAGCGATCGAAAGCGAGAGAGTTAGGCGGTCGACCCCCTGATCGTTGGATCCGTTCGCCCTAGGATCCTAGATCAGAAACCAGATCACAGGTGTACCTAGGTGGGGCAAAAATAAAAAAAGATTGACAGTAGCAGATATTTATTAAATATTTATAATATTTTCCACCCAGACAGGAATTTCTGAATTCATACTTAGTGCTTATAAAAATTAAAAACCGAATTATTCGTCCGAATATTCGGTTCATTTTATTGTAAACCGAACATTCGTATTCGGCCAAACCAATATTCGGCCCACCTCTCTACTTTGAACTTTATAATTTATGTCATATGGTTGAACATTTATTGAAGTAATTTTACAGTTTTTGATAGGTTGATTTGATGTGTAGGTATGTATAGGTGAAATATGAAGCGCCTGTTTTCGGCTGCGTTATACAATTGAATTTCATTTTCTGTCTTGGCTACGAACTAGGGCAAGTAAAAGTTAAAGATAAGGTGTCTTGCCACCATACGGCGTCGAACGTAGCGCTACGATCGAGCATAGCTATAAAATCACTATTAGCCGAATTCACCCTTCTGTACCTATTCGTTTTGTAGCCAGACCTGGGTACTGACCGTTAGAACCATTCTCTTTGACGAGCGCTGACGGTGGCTTGTCATCCGGCACAGGAGGACCCTCTTCCTCATCAGAACTGTCGCTGCGATGGACTTTCTTCGCCACCTCGATGTGTTGCCGGCCATACTGGGGGAGAAAAAGTGATTGACATAAATAAATAATAATAATAATAATAAATATTTTTATTTAATTAACATATCTTCTTGTGATATTTCACAAGGACAACGGGCCATAATCCACCACGCGAGCCCAGTGCGGATTGGTGGTTGTTAACGACCGCTAATGGAGCCGGGACCAACGGCTTTACGTGCCCTCTGAAACATGAAGGAGCTCGTGATGATACATTTTTGGTCACCCATCCGATGACCGGCCATTGCGATAGTTGCTTAACCTCAGCACTCGCAACCGGGTGCTTTAATCACTGCGCCATCGAGCACAAATAAAACCATATGCCTGGACTAGAATATTTCTAAAAATGTTCAAATAATTTTTAACGCAAATTTTGTTGCGAACAAATTACAAAAACAAATTTTGAAAAAAATGTTGGCGGGCTGTTTAGAACCACGATAGCTCAATTGGAAGAGCACCTGACCCGGTTGAACCCGACCCGACCTGGAAATTTTTTCAACATTTGTGTTTTTTTTTTGAATAATTTTGTTTTCCAGGCAATGTAAGGCAGGATTTGTGACAGTGGAAAGAAAGAAACGAGAATTAAATAAACACATAGTCGCTTAAATTCTAAAACCGCGGAAGTCAAAATTTTGTAATTTTGAGTGAAACATGTTCAGCATCATCATCATCATCAGCCTATACTAGTCCACTGCTGGACATACGCCTCTCCAAGTGCACGCCACCGAGCTCGATCCGCGGCTACTCTCATCCAGACATCTTATTGAATAGAAAATCGAAAGATCCACCAAACGACCAATCAAAAACGATGTTTAGATCACAAAAAAAATAAAACAAAAAACCCCGACTGCTAAAACAACTATATAAAAAACAATTATAAACTCGTAAAAACCAGACCAACATAAAAAATAACTGCAAAGAGAAAAAACTGAAAAGAAAAAAACAAGCTCTACGAACTCAGAATTCAATTTGAACAATGTTGAATGCAACGTAAAATATTTCCTTGTCCGATACCTATATTTAAATAATAACATCTAAAATAAATGAGTATTTATAAATACATTACACGACAGACAGACATACATACAAACATACGGGACTGAGACGTGGTCGCTCACTATGGGCCTTATCAGAAGGCTCAAGGTCACACAAAGAGCAATGGAGAGGGATATGCTCGGGGTTTCTCTGCGAGATCGAATCAGAAATGAGGAGATCCGCAGAAGAACAAAGGTAACCGACATAGCCCGAAGAGTTGCTAAGCTCAAGTGGCAGTGGGCAGGGCACATTGCTCGCAGGACTGATGGCCGCTGGGGCGGAGCAGTCCTCGAGTGGCGACCGCGTACCGGAAAGCGCAGTGTGGGCAGGCCTCCAACAAGGTGGACCGACGATCTGGTGAAGGTCGCGGGAAGCCGCTGGATGCGAGCAGCACAAAACCGGTCGTTGTGGAGATCCTTGGGGGAGGCCTTTGTCCAGCAGTGGACGTCTTTTGGCTGAGATGATGATGATGAAATACATTGAATATTGAGTTGTCGCAGGCGGGGACAATCACCAACCAAAGAGATTGCGGATTAAATTGAGCTAGCCACGGCCCCCTGGTTTGTTTTATTTTAATAATTTGGTTTATTTTAAAACGGGCCATAACACCACCATATATTTCTTTTTAATATTACGACACCCTAATGTACACCATATTCTTGGAATTATTATGTCACCTGGTAAAATTTTAATGAATTTTTCTATTATTTTTGGTGACATAATTTGGTGTCCAACACTGGGCTTTCCTATGTCGAACACTGGAGCCACGCCACTACGATAAGTATCTTTTGATGGAGGATATTCTACTTATGGATCAACAGAGTAACACAAAAAAAATGCAATACATTCATGTAAGTCTCGAAACTCAAATCAAATCAAATGCCTAACTTAAGTAGCACTAGGCATCCAGTATTCAACGCAGGGTGAGGATGCTCGATATACATCGATATTTAAAAACATCGATATTAGCGTCTCGATATATCGTAATATAGCTATACATATAAACAATCGATTAATAAGCAAATATCGATATATCTTATTTGACACACATAATATCGTATCGAAATTAAATCTATGGTTCACGTCGAAAGCGGGAGATAGTCAATGAGCGATCAATTCTACAAAATAAAGTCGATTTTGGCACAAATACTGAACTTACATTTAATAAATTCTTATCTTTTCTTATATAATTTGGTACTGAATAAATAAATACAACTTGCATGCGATATATCGACAATATTGATATTTTTGTTCGATATATCGCAAAATATCGATAAACCTATCAAGGAAAAAACATCGATATATTTTTACATGAACATCACTAACGCAGGTCGGACCGTATCTCCGCTTTTCGAGCCTTGGCTTAGTTCGCCAGTTGTGCAATATCCTAAGTCGCCGGTGGAAACCCTACTTAGAACTAGATTCCATACAGATTGTATATCTATATACACGTATATATTTTGCCTAACGCAACTTGTCTCATAGTAAAGTAACTTAGAAACGAAGTAAACACTTTAGGAGGAGCTCGATGGCGCAGTGGTTAACGCGCCCGGTCTACGAGTGCTGAGGTTAAGCAACTTTCGCAAAGGCCGGTCATCGGATGGGTGACCAAAAATCTATCAACTCTCGCTCCTCCGTGCTTCGGAAGGCACGTTAAGCCGTGGGTCTCGGCTACATTAGCAGTCGTTAACAACCACCGCACCGCACTGGGCCCGAGTGGTGGTCTATGGCCCGTTCTCCCTATCCATCCATAGGGAAGGCTCGTGCCCTAGCAGTGGGGACATAAATGAGCTAATGATGATGATGATGAAAACCCTATACTCGAAGTCTTGAAAGTGTGTTTCAGATTCCATAGCCCGGTGATCACCAGCCCGTATTTGGCAAGCGTGGTGATTAAGCCATTACCCATCAATTGTAGCGATGAATTGATTACAATGATGGAGGCTTTGCCCAGCAGTGGGTCAGTTCAGTTTCAGAAGGCATTTTAAGCCGTTGCATGTTGCTATTTTCAAGATAGCAACCGTTATAGTTATAACCCACTTGCATTCCATTATCTCTTTAATGCAAAGTCTGTTTCTCATGTTTTCCATAAGTGATGCACTTATCTCTATATTATAATATTAGCGGGACGTCGGACGATAACGAATTAATACAACGACATCGACAGGGCTGTCACCTACCTAATTTTCTATTTATTTTGCGGGTAAGCACAGTGCCTTGATCTCACCTGATGTTAAGTGATGATAAGGCGATGGTGGAAGTGAACTTCACCCCAAATCCTCAACTAGAGAGCCTTTTCACTTTAAACACTGTTTTGTAGTAAAAGGGCTAGATTTTAACTAAATATCGTTTTTCGAAAGTTTTCCTGACTTGAATACGGTGGATCAAGCACTATTATTAAGGATTATTATTACTAAGGAGCTCGATGGCGCAGTGGTTAACGCGCCCGGTCTGCGAGTGCTGAGGTTAAGCCACTTTCGCAAAGGCCGGTCATCGGATGGGTGACCAAAAATAAATGATCTCGAGCTCCTCCGTGCTTCGGAAGGCACGTAAAGCCGTTGGTCCCGGCTGCATTAGCAGTCGTTAACAACCACCAACCCGCACTGGACTCGCGTGGTAGTTTATGGCCCGTTCTCCCTATCCATCCATAGGGAAGGCTCGTGCCCCAGCAGTGGGGACATAAAATGAGCTGATGATGATGATGATGAAGCACTATTTGCATCCCTATTGCTTATAATGCAGCTTATGTTGCGCTGTTGCTGTTGCTTGTGAGCGCTGTTAATTGAAAAAAAACCTGAAGACTGTTTATAAGGGTTCGTGGGTTAGGCCCCCGGTGGAGGCACCCGATTTTTAAATAAGTTACAACAGCCGATTTAGTCGTAATAAAAGACATTTGTACCGGATACAGCCAGCGACAAATTGTTTCTGAACTAAATAAGCCTAATTTTATTTCACTGTGAAATTTCAACAGTAGGTAACCCTGGAAGTAGCGTGCTAAGGTCAATCAAGGGCGATTAGAATTGCACACGATCGTTTTGATATTAGAGAAGTAAACAACATACCTTATAATAATAACAACTAGTGGTCGCCCAGTGGTC